>PVJD01014337.1:0-29630 GCA_004026545.1 Mormoops blainvillei | reverse complement strand
AAGTCAATTCTTTTACAGTAGCCTACCGGTTCCTACACAGTCGCCCTCCCCACCCACCCCTAGCCTGACTTCATTGCCCACTACTCTCCTTCTGCTCTGCCATCTGTGCCCACTCTGGCCTTCTCCCTGCCCCTTAAACCCACCAGGCTCCTCTTGCAGGAGCTTTGCACTTGCGATCCCTCTGCCTGGAGTGCCCCCCGCCACAGAGGCGTCCAGCTTGCTCCTCCACCTTGCTCCTGACCCAATCTGCCATCTCAGTGATGCCTTCCCTGGACACCCGGTCTACGCTTCACACACACACACACACACACACACACTTTATACCCTTCTTCCCTTAGCATTCTTTACTATCTAAACACTTTGTAGATTTACTCTCAGGTTTTGTTTTTCTCACGGGTCTTGCCCACTTAAATATAATCTTCATGAGGGCAGGGATTTTTCTTTCTTTTGTTCACTTTGTGTCCAGAATAGTGCTTGGTACATTATAGGCCCCAACAAATCTTAACGTATTTGAATGCACAAATGGTTGAATTGAATAAACTAGGTGTTATACAAATGTGGGTTGTTGGTTTTTTTTAGTGTAGATGTGATAAAAAAATTTTTTAAGTCTCTGATGTAATAAAAAAATGCTTGAGCTTCAGACACAGGTGGACTTGGGCTCAAATATGGCACCAAGTGCTATCCTTTAAGTATATTCACCCTGTCACCACCCAAGTTCTCTCAGGTCAGAGAAGTCTCTTCTCCACCCACACTTCTTAAATAACATAATCAAATTCTTCTTTCAGAAGATAATTCATCAATGTAATACTATGTAGTCATAAAAATGATGCTATTAAATAATATTTAATGTTATAGAATAATAATCTTAATATAGCATTAAATAAAAGAGCAATGTACAACTCCATTTTGAAAATATCTACATGTATATTGTTCCACACTTCTTGACGAGCAATTTATTTTTCTACCTTAAATCATGGTTGGCTGTGAGCCTGTGTTTGCCACAGCGATGGGAAGGACAATATGCATCATCTTTGTGCCTCTGTTGCCACTGCTGTGGTGCCAGGACAGGGAATTCAGGTGGTCCAGGGCAGAGGTGGTTATCCACCAATCTGACCAGTGTTAAAGAGTCCCTCATTCGGTCCCATGTACTTCATTGAAGCAAGGGCTGGTGATGCCAACTGTGTACCCTGAGGAACAGACTGGCCCCTGGGTCCTGTGGTCAGTACCTGGCCACCATAGACCTCCACAGCAGCATCTCCCCACCAGGTGGCCTGCGGGTGAGGCCCAGGCCTCCCGGGACTTCACACTTAGATTTTTCTCTGTGTCCTGATCCAATAGCCTTCAGAGGTGAGGCCACCATCCCCCTCATAGACTTCAGTTCTTCCCCCTCCACGGTAATGCAGTTCTTCAAAACAAAGGCGTAAGGGGGAGTCTTGGGACAGAAGTCAAGAAAGACAGGGCTGAACTGTCCTCCTGTGGGAAGAACAAGGAAAATAACAACTAATGTGTTGTTGGTGAGCATCTATACAGCAGGAAAAAAGGATTTATTTTGTAAATAATATCCATTATGATAAGGATATATGTACATAAAAGAATGCATACTTCATCCTTTACCTAGCTGGTGTCATCTCCAATAATTTGTTTCTCTTCCCATTTACATATGTGTGGAAATAATAGTTATTTTAGGTAGCATGACAGACTCAAAGAAGAAGGGGACATGTTTGGGTAGGGACCTTTGAAGGATGAGTAGCTACCTGCTTCCTTGGTCTGTTTTGGGGGCAGGTGAGACTGGCAGAGAAATTCATCAGACATCTTTTCCTAGTGAAAGAGGGGATTCTTTTGGTGAGAGGAATCTATTGTTGCTAAAATGTATATTTCTTTAAAATTCAGGATTGATGTCAACAAGATGGTGGACTAGTAAGCTCCCAGGCTCCCTTCCTCTCCCACTACCCCTCCCACCCCACCCCTGGTCCCTGGAGACACAAAATTAGCAACAAATGGGTGAAATGGATCAAAAGATATGTATTTCCCACTTATAAAATGAGTAAGTCATGGATACAAAATGTACAGCACAGTGAGTATAATTAATAACACTATATCATATATTTGAAAGTAGCTAGGAGAATGGACCTCCGAAGTTTTCATCGCAAGGAAAATAATATTACCATGAACTGGTATTAACTGGATTTATTGCAGTGATCACTTTATAATGTATACAAATATTGACTCATTATGTTGTACAACTTAAACTAATATTACATCAATAAAGCCTCAACAAAAATTAAAAAAATAAAGATAATGTCCAAAAGTAACTATATACCTTCAAGGAAGTAATATTGGTTTATAGTTTCTCTTTGGAAAGCAAATGGGGAAGACAAGCGGGCGTTCTCTAAAACGACTATGTGTTTAGCTCTAGCTGATCAGCTCTTGGCTATTTTTCACTGCCTTTCTTCGGTTTCTGTACTTTCGGGGTCACTGAGGTATCTATAATCAACTCAACTTCCACAATCCGGTTCACAGCCTTCATTCACTTGATGATTTGGTGTCAATTTCTGGGAGAATGTCGAAGAGCATAATGTTAATTCTGGATGTTTTATGTGCATAAAGAAAACAGAAGTAGATAATACCTTGGAAGGATTACCAGTAGCCCTGGGGTCCACCTCGCTTCAGGTGACCACTTACACAGTGTCATGGGGACCCCAAGCTGCCAGAAGTCTGGAGGAGTACAATGGGTTTCTGAGGAACCATCTTCAGCTCCCCACAGGTGGGTGGGTGGCTATCTGCAGCCAGCTGGCATTTTCTCTGCAGTAGCCGTCTTCGCAAACCTGACTACCGCTAAGGCTGCTTTAGGGGAGCCAACACAAACACCATGCCCTTTGCCAAATATGTAAAACAAATCCCTTTATTTCTGACAATCAGCTGTCTCTAGAGCAGGTAGGTTGGTGGACCTGGTGGAAACTGCTGTTTAAATTCACCCGTTCCCCTCTGGGGCAGGGTAGCTTCACCAAGAAGGTGAAATTCTGAGGAGATTAAATTAGTTTGCAGTAAAGGCAGTCAATTTCTGGGTAATTTGTTCAAGCACCAGTGTCTGCTACTTGGATTGCTTTCCCCAATTATGCAGGGTAGTCCTACAGGTTCTGGGTATATTGGGTTTCAATATCCTTACCCTTCTAATGACACCATCTTGGGGTTTTTGTGCCCCTCCAAAAGCAATGTTGCATTAGCTGATTTGGGGATGAGCTCATGCTGGTTAGAAAGTTTCAAGTGTGGAATAAACTCTTTCTTATTATGCAGGAGAATATAACACTCCCCGCCCCTTCAGGATTTAATCATCATAGGTCTGTGTGACTTTCTGCTACTTTCAGATGATGCTTATATATTTTCATCTTAAAACTTTTTATCTCCTCTATTAATCATTTACCTTTCTTCACATCCAACTCCACTAAAAATGAACAACCACACATACAATCGGCCTTCTAGTTGCTACCGCCAGCCATCAGTTGCCTCTCACATCTCAGCTTCACAACCAGTTATATTTTCATGAGGAGATGTGAATGTCCTGATGTGAGGCCAAGCTGTATGTCTTATTCTGCAGATAAGAAGGGCCGCTCTGCTCCCATCCCCCTTCCCTGAGATGTACTCTCCCTTAGGTCTCCCATTCCTGACCCTCCAATGCAGAGAGGGCCGGACCTGACTTCTCCCTTCCTCTATTGACTCCGTTAAAGAAACTAATACCCTAGTGCCCACTTGCTTGTGATTGGAAATCTGCTGCTTGGGTGCTAGTCAGGAGCAGAATAAAGACTGGGTATTAAATTTTAGGGCCAAGAAAATGGGAGCATTTCAGGAAGAAAAGTTGAGAGACACAGTGCGGGTAGTGGACATGATGATAAGAAGAGGGACAGAAGTTAGAAGGTTTTGGCACCATGGCGTGCATAGGTTGGTCCGCAAGCTAGGAAGCAGTGATAGAGGGTTCTTCCCCTCCCTACCTTGCCCTTGACCACCTGTCCTCTAGGTTTCCCCCATCTTTACTTTCCACAGAGAAAGAGGTATTCATGGTGAGAGAGAGCTGGCCCAAACATCGCCCATCCCTCTGTGGATTGCCATGGACGTAAGGCTGTGGGAAGCTGTCATTAAGAGGGTGCAAACTCACGTTGTCTCAAGGCCAGACTGGAACCCTCAGTGAGAGAAGTGCTGGGCTCTGCCTGCCATGGAGGGGAGAGCTGTGGCAATGTAGAGCCACTGTGCCCTGCCCAATGTCATTCAGTTTTTTTTAAATGCCTGTATTAAACAAACAAATTTTGTTTTGGGACTATCCATCTTTAGACCTTCTTGAATTCAGTGCCTCTGTAACCCACTCCAAACAACCAGTCAGCATCGGGGGCCTTGAGAATGATGCTGCCTCCCAATAGCAGAAATTCCAGTGCGCCCTCATAGGTCAGCCTCTGTGACCAACGTGCAGGCGCCTGGAACGCTGCTCAGCACACAGTAGGTTCCCAGTAAGTGTTTGTATGAGATGTGAGTGTCATCACCAAAGAGCTGTTCTGCATGCTGCAGGTCTACCCCATAAGCACCCGAGCATAACGTACCCTGAACTTCGGTATGAGAAATGCTCATCTATCAAAATGCTGATCTGTCAAAGGGAGAGAGGTTCCACTGCTGCAGCAGGTTTTCCAAGACCCTAAAGAAGGAAGGTCCTGCCTCCTGCCTGCACCTCCACAACTATCACGGCAAGAGAATGCACTGCTTATTCAGGGGCCCCGAGAACTTCCAGTACTTACTATGGTAGCAGTTAGGTAATATGTCACAGTATTACCCCTGAGTTGACGCAGAAAAAAAGGGAAAAACCAAGGAAACAAAGTTAAGTAATCTCAGCTTACATAAAAATAAACTTTTCATCACTTCGCTTGTTCACTGGCTTGGTTTGATCTAAGTGCCAGGCACAGTTGCAGTGCTGTTTATGTTGTAAAAACAAGACATGTGGAAGTGAGTGAAGAAACAAGGAAAGGCCCATGAAACACAGTTTTCCCACCTGGTCCACGACTTGCCGTCATGAAGCTCCATGGTCAGCCCCCTGCCCCTCACCTCTGCTCAGCAAAGCTGCATACTACAAACACCTGTGACGATACCTGAGGGGGATTTTTTTTTTTCCTTCTAACTGAAGGGACACACTTGGCTCTTAATTTTCTCATAGGGTGAGGCAGAAGCGCTGGGGAGATAAACTGCTGAGATGGCACTCAAGCAATGATGATCAGTGGCTGGTAGATAAATACCCTCACTGTCTTGGACCCCTCCGCTGGGTTAAATCCAATGGGTGCTCTACGCTGCCTCCTAGGGGCTTGAGAACGTTATGGACTTCCTGTGTCTCATTTCCCCACGCCCCAGCCAGTGTTACCTGGCTTCACATTTTAAATAACTATTTGTGTTCAAACCCTTGTCTCAGAGTCTGCCTCTAAGGGAACCTAAACCAAAGAACCATATTACTTAAATGTTCCCACATAGTTTCGGTTTTTAAAATTCCATCCCATCACTATATGTCACATCTTCTGATTTAGAAAACCGGTTTGCTGTGTGTTTGGGCCACATAAGATGTTGTATCTACCAAAGGATGATCTTCATTTGTTTCCTCTCATCCCCACCATTCCATCTCCATCTATGGATGCTAGAAATGAAATTATGATAAAGAGAGAAGATTGTTTTAAATTTTCTTTTTAAGACATTTACTTTGTATTTTAATTTCTAAAAATGGAGCTTGACTTATCTTTTTCTATACCTGGGACTGTAGGAAGTCTCCTGGTACGAAGTTAAAGGCTGACCTCCAGCCACGTTGAAGGGCACTGGGTTAATAAGCCCCGTCGGGCTGGCTCTGCACAGCCCTGGCTCCTGCCAGTGTGCCCCTTGCTCTCTGGGGTGATGTTGCCAGTGAGCATCGTGCTTACAGGATATCCTTGAAGGCAAAAAAAAAAAAATCATCAAATTAATTCTAGGTAGTTTAGAAAAAAGTACACATATGAGATCCAAAATGGAAAAAAGATAAACAGTGAGCTTCAGAATTTGTTTAGTGTCATGTTACTTGTTTCCCAAGTCTTGATTTTAGCCAGACTTCCCACAGGCCAGTTTGAAATAAGGACACTTTGAACTGTTGAATCATACCAAGCTGCATAAAAAGGCTGCTGATATGCTATTTCTGTTTTTTATTCAAGGGGTAGTGAACAGATGTATTCCTTAGCAGCTCTGTGTGACTGCAGCTCAAAGGAATCACAAAACTTAATGAAAATCTGCTAAAGTTATTTGGCCCGTTGCCTTGTCCTGTAACAATTTTATACACCAGAGAAAACACAATGGCAGAGACAAACACTCATGCGTATACACATCCAACACTACCCCCTACCGCCAGCTTAACATTTTCTCAGATTCATATATCAACTTGCAGCACATTGCATATTTATCGCACAAGGACAAATTAATCTACTGCAGCCACTTACTTGGCATCCCCAAATTTTCTAGAGCATTCGAACTGGCTTTCACCCTCACAGGTAATACAAAGCCCCATTTCATGGGCTTACACTGGAAAGTGACAGAAGCAGACAATTTTAAGAACAGTGACTCAGTAATCTCAGCCCCTGGGAAAAAAGAAAAAAAAAAGAAAAAATTATGCAAAAAAGACTAAGGGTTATTGTTAAAATATAATTACCATCTAACACAAGATGGAATGTTCTTAGAATATGGAAAAGCAAAAGTGAAGTTTCATCATTAATTATGATAAACTCAAACCATTAAGGGTTCTAAAAATGTTAGAAATAGTTTAATATGTAGCAGAAAGTTTTAGTTCATATTATTTTAAAATCATCATGTGTCCACCTTCAGATATACACTGAGGAAAACACTTTAAATTCTGAAACCAGTAAAAATTAATACAAGAATATATTTTTACATGTCAAAATCATATGCTCATATCACTCAACCAATTTCAAAAGGGTAAAATTTAATTCAGTCTAGCTAATATTTACCAAAAACTTGCCAGAAGCTGAAAACTGTATTTAAAATCTTCATTCTTCAGCTTCCTTATATAAAATAGGAATAATTAGAGTACCCCCTCAAAAGGTTGTCATGAGGATTAAATGAGCTAATAAATATAAAACACTTAGAACAGTGCCTTGTAAATAGCGAGCACTGTATATGTTGGCTTTCGTCATCACTTCCATCACCATCACCACCACCATTACCACCATCACCACTACCACCACCACCACCACCACCACCACCATTACCACTGTCATCACCAACACCATCACCACCACCATCACTATCATCACCACCATCACCACCACCATCACCATCACTGTCATCACCATCATCACCACTACCATCATTACCACCATCACCATCACCGTCACCACCATCATCACCACCATCATCACCACCATCACCACCACCATCACCACCACCATCATCATAAGCACCACCATTATTAGTGTAATGAGCTCCACAGAAGATGGGAAGTTGAAGTAGTCCTGTCCACATGGGGTTTGGTATGTTTTCAAGGAAATACACAAGTAACTGACCCAAAAACTTCCTATAAGAAATTCCCTTGAAAGTGACCACAGAAATCAGATATGGAACTCTTGTTCATTACTGATTGATTAGATAGGTGGAAAAATGTGGAAGCTTTGCTGGGTATCAGAAATTTGACTCTTTAATAGTCAAAAAAATGTTCTTTAAACCTGGGACTTACTGCAAATGGAAAAGGGGCTGTTTAGAATGAATAAACCTATACCCTGTAACAAGAACCACATGCCCTTTATAAACAATGACTTATAAAGGATGATGCTGGTGTCTGTCTCCAGGCCACTGTCACTAGAACTGGTGGAAGTCCTTCCTCAGGGTGCTAATCACCTACTTGCATCCTCTTCTGTGATGTCCAGACACCGGCATGACCGCATTCTACTTCAGGGCACTCAGGTTGGACCACAGGTTGTTTTCAGTTCTTGCTTTTTAACCCTGAAATGGTTGCATATTGAATACTGCAGCTCCATCTCTCTGTCCTGGGTATGTATCAAGAATTATCGACCACTCCTCTCTTCCATCTATGGGATGTGCAGTCAGCCATCCTACTGGCTGTGTTCTCTGACTGCTGTGGCCATGGGGAATTTCTTTAAATAAGGATTTCTTTAAATCCTTAGAGAAAGCCTTGCTTCTAACTTGGGATCAGAACTAATTCCCTCGTTTGCGCTCTGCTACAAAACTTCCCAGGCAACAAACAGTGTCCTGGCACTGCCGTGAAACATTTTGGGTTCGGTATAATGTGGGTTGTGATGTGGGCTGCCTGGTTGATGGGAGTGGGGGTTGGGACATAGGTTAGGGAAGGTATTTGATAAGGTCTTGGAACATTGGGTATGAGAATAGCAAAGAAGTGAAAGAGGAAGGGCAGAAACATTTTAAACATTGGGTTGCTCCATGAGATCAGCACTCTTCTCCACTATACACCTATTGCCTTGCACAGTATCTAGCACATAGTTGGTGCTCAGTAAAATTTAGTGAATGAATAATGAATGAATGGGTGGATGGGTGAGTCAAGGGAAGAGCTCAAGCAAGGTGCAATAGTGAATAATGATAAGACAGGTTTTTCACAACAGTTTATTATTCTATTTGACTCTAATATGAAATCCAATGTTGGAGACCAATGAAAAGCAAAAAATGTCTGTGTGTTGCTTAATAGTGATGCATCACTAAGCAAAAATTATTTATGATTTTAAAATTTAGGCTTCAGTTTTAAATTTAATCAGAATCTTTGCTTTCCTTTTTAATTTCCATCCTTGTTTTTCCCTCCCTTTCTCATTCCCCCATTTTCATTCTTAAAATATCTATTATATATTACTTAATTTACAAAGCACACATAATTTGACTTATGAAAAATTAAAAATAGAAGCCATGCAGTAATGTATTAGTTGTCATAATTGCATAACAGACGTGACTAACTGTTCCAAAAAATGAGACAGAGATGACTCTTTGCTGGCCTCCCAATCACTGTCTTAAAGTCAGCCAAATGGAACATGGATCCTAGGGTAGGTGATTGTCAAGGTTAGACACTCATATCGCACTGTGGTTACAAATCTGTGTGCTATAAATAATATTGCATTTACAAATAGGCTTGAGAAGGGTCAGTGCATTTCTCTGCTCTTTAAATCTGTTCTCTTTATTTATGGAAGTGTTTTAGTTACAGATTTACTTTCTGCCTTTATTAATGTCTCTCCTGCCTTGAAACCAAAGTTGTACTTTTATTGCATTCTTAAGTACCTTTAAGAATTTTTCATTTGTGAATTTGATTACTGTCTTAGAGGAAAACATTTACCAGCCAAGGAGAAGAATCAGAAAGAAACAGAATCTACTGTCCAGCAAGAAGCGAAGTCTTGTCATAGAAAAAGAATAGAGAAGTAGAATTCATCTTCTAAAGGACTCAGTGTTCCGTGGAAAAATTACATTATAAATAATTAATAATAGAAAGTGAAGTTTCCACTTTTGTTTTTTGACATAGCTTATAAGCATTCTTTTTGAAGAAACACCTTGAAAGTAAAAACAGTGGCTCCACTGAGAACCTAGACACAGGCTTTTTTCCTTTTCTGGGACCAGCTGGCCACCCAGCATCTATTCATACCCTGCGAGCATCCCAAGCCGCGACTGAAACTTCCTCCCTCGGGGAGTCTCCGCAGCAGAGCTATGACTTGAAGGCAACCTTGCAGTTACCCAGGCCTGCCCAGGGTGGGGGACGGGGCCAGCCTCAGCTTCAGTTTCTCCTCCACTAACCCTGTCTTGTGAGCACACAGAGATCTGCGTTTTTTCTCTAGACTGTTTTTTTTTTCATTCCAAACAGCGCTGAATAAAAAAATTCACTACAAATTACATGTACATTCAGCTCGGATAATGCAACAAGTTTCAGTTCTATCAGGATTCCCTGGTCTAACAGAAGTTTCTCTCTCTCTCTCTCTCTCTCTCTTATCCAACATTGAGCTACATTTCTTTTCTTGTTTTTTCTTTATTTTTATTACTGACACTATTGCAAATCCATGAACAGAGACAACTGTGTGTGATGGCCAGACGGGAGAGGAAACGGTGCTTTAAGGAGCAGGGCTAAGGGGGGAAGTGGGAACATCTGCAATAGTGGGGCTTTTGTTTTTGCTCGTCTTCCTCCCCCTCTTACCCTTCCTCTCCCTTTCTCTTCTTTCTTCCTTTTCTCCTTCCTTCCCTCTTTCCTTACTCCATTCTTCCCTCCTTTCTTCCCTCCCTTCCCTTCCTTTTTATCTTTTTTTATTCTTTCAAATTCTCTTCAAATTTATAAAATCAATTTTAATTATACATTAATATAAAAATATTTTTACTGTAGAAAATTCAAAATCAAACCTATATGCAAATTCGGTTTGACCCCTATCCACAATGGCAGCCTCTGTTCTTAGAAGTAAGGCCTTGTTCTCAGTGTGTAGACAGCCTTCCAGACATTTTGCTTATGTGACAACATATTCATAGGTGTATGGAGTTTGGTCTGTGTGAATATGTTCATTTAAAGAGTTATACCCCATGTAATATTCTGCAATTTTATTTTTTAAAATATGTTCATATTGTATTAAATCTCAACAGCTATATTACTCTGTAATATGTGTGAGATATACAGAATAATAGTACAACAAACACTTATGCATCTAACACCCAGTGCAGGAAAAAAAACCTCATCTTTAATTTAGAAGCTCCTGTAGTCTCATCTCCTGCCCTTCTCCTTCAGAGGTAACCACTCACATGAACTTCGTGTTTATCATTGCTTTATGTTTCTTAGTTTTTTCATGCATATCAGCTCTAAAAAATCTGTTATTTAATTTTACATGTCATTGCACTGTATGTAGATGAGATCAAATCCATGTGTGTGTGGTATGTGTACACACCTGTAGCTGAACTCACTCATTTTCACTGCTTTACGATAGCCTCTTGCGTGATTAGACCACCATTGATGATACTTGTATAGTCTACTATTATCTATAATTTAGATTACTGTGAATTTCTTTGCTATCCATTTCCTTTGTGTACATCCCTTGACGTACATGTACAAAAGTTAACAAGGGCATACATCTAAGACTGGTCTGACCAAAGGATATGCACAGTTTCTACTTAAAGAATAAGTTGTTTTCCAGATTGGTGGTGCCAAGGCAAGCAGGGTGTAAGGGTTCTAGTTGCTTCGCATCCTGCCCGACACTTGAGTATCACTGGATTTTTAAATTTGTGTCAGTCAGGTGGCTATAAAACAGCACCTCCTTGTTTTCATTTTTATTTCCCTGACGGCTATGTGGTTGATCAGCATTTCCTCCTCTATGAATAGCTTATATACATTTTGGGTTCATTTTACTAGGTGGTTATTTGTTTTTTGGTGGCAGGTTGGTGGAGTTTTTTATATGACCATCATGCTAACCCTGTGTTGGTTATATTGCAACTGTTTTTTCCCTTTGTCTCTCTTCTCCTTTGGCTTATTTTTACTTTCTTTTGATGTCTTGTGATAAATGGAAGTTCTTCATTTTAATGTCAAATGTGTCAACATTTCCCTTTAAAATGTATCATATTTTGTCTATTTTAAAAACGCCTCCCCCTGAGATTATAAAAGGAGACTCCTTCTGGCTTCCATGAATTTATGATTTTGCCTTTCACATTTAAGTTTTTAATCTACCTAAAGTTGTTTTTGTCTGATGAAAAATAAGATTCAATTTTCATTGTTTCCGAATGGATAATCACTTGACACTGCTTCGTTTATTAAAAAGCCCATTCTTTTTGTATTGATCTGCAAAGCCAGCTCTGCTATAACTCAGGTTTTTATACACATGTGGGTATGTCCCTGAGCTTCATATTTTGTTCCATTGGATTATTTTTCATGTACAAATACCACTGTCTTAATTGTTTTAGATTTATGTTAGACATTGATATTTAGGAGGGCAAATCCCCCATTTTATTCTTCTTTCTCAGGAGTGTTTTACAATTTTGTTTCTCTACTTTACAATCATTTCATTAAATTCCATCAAAGAACCCCAGTTCAAAAATAAAAAATAAAAAAAAATTGGGATTTGACTGGAGCACATTGAATCTGTAGGTCATATTAGGACTGATATGCTTATATTATTAAGTATACCAATTTATGAACATGGAATATAGCTCCATTTATTTTGGTCTGCTTTTACATCTCTCAAAAATGTTTTATACAGCTTTCATAAAGTTCCTTCACATCTTTTGCTAGGTTTATTTCTATATAATTTATATTTTAATAGTTTTAAATGGTATTTTTGTTATATTTTATATTTGTCACTAAATTATACACATACCATTTTTTTAATTGAGTATAAATGACATACATTATATTAGCTTTAGGTGCGCAACATAATGACTCAGTATTTGTATATATTGTAAAGTGATCATTATAATAAATCTAGTTAACATTTATTTGTCCAGACATACCATTGATTTTTATATATTTTGGCCAATAATTTTATTAAACTTGTATTAATTATAAAAATTTGGAGTCTTGCCCTGGCTGATGTGGCTCAGTGGGTTGAGAGCCGGCCTGCAAACCAAAGGGTTGCCAGTTCAATTCCCAATCCGGACACATTCCTGGGTTGCGGGCCAGGTCCCCAATAGGGGGCGCACTAGAGGCAACCACGCATTGCTGTTTCTCTTCCTCTTTTCCTCCCTCCCCCCTCTCTAAAAATAAAAAAGTAATATATTTTTTTAAAAATCTGTAGAGTCGTTTGAGCTCTCCATGTAGACAATAATATCATTTAAAAGAAATAATATCATTTTTCTTATTTTAACAATCCTTATAAACTTTCTTTTTCTGCCCTTATTATATCGGTTAAAATATCTAGTACAATGTTTAATTAAATGGTGAAAAATGTCAATTTTTTTTGTTTGTGGTTTTAACAAGAGGTGTCATGGTAACATTTCACATAGCCCCCAAATAAATAAGCAATTAAAGTCTATCAGGCTGTGGGAGAACACAAATGAAGTACAAACAGACAACTGAGCCTAATAGTATTTCAAATTAATAACAACCATACTGAAAGAAAGGGGGTGGGAGTGGAAAGCTAACAATTATTTTGGAAACGAGCATCTTGTAAACCAATACTGTAAACCTTACTGAACAATTGTACACAAATCTTATACTTGAGATAGTAAATTTGTTTTTCACTGGGGTATAAGTTAGAGATTTTAAAGCTATTTTAGGGGTATACCAGAATTGAGAGAATAAATACCCGGTAAAAGAGTGCGGATTATGAGGGTCAGGTTTCTCACTGTCAGAAAAGTGAGTTAGAAATAAAAGAAGTGAGGAGAAGGTTTGCAAGAACCCGGGGTGTTGGATTGGAATCTAAAGTATCAGCATAGACTTCTGTGTTTATTTTAGATAGATACAAATAGATATAGAAAGATCGATGTACCCCTCAAACATTTTCTTTTTTTCTTTTTTATCCACTTTATTTTATTTAGTTTTATTCTTCAATTACTGTTCACATTCAATATTATTTTGCATTAGTTTCAGGTGTACAGCATAGTGGTTAGACAATCACATGCTTTACAAAGGGATCTCCCCAATAATTCCAGTATCCAACTGGCACCACACTTAGTTATCACAATATTACTGATATATTCCCTATGCTGTATTTTACATTCCTGGGACTATTCAATTACTTTTCTTTTTGTGTGTATGTCTTGGGGAGGGGGTTGAAACACAGCTCTTCTGTTATTTTCCTTTCTTTTTATTTTTTAAAAAGTTTTTATTGTTTCAATTAGCATTTAGTGCCTTATACCCTCCTCCCCCAGCGATCACCCCACTGTTGTCCATGTCCATGAGTCCCTTTTCCTTTTTCCTCAGCCCCTCTACCCCCAACCTCCTCTCCCACACTAGCTGTCATCCAGCTTTCCATCTATGACTCTGTCCCCATTTGCTTTGTTAGTTCAGTTTGTTCATTAGGTTCCACATATGAATGAAATCATGGTATTTGTCTTTCTCTGCCTGGCTTATTTCACTTAGCATAATGTTCTCCGGGTCCATCCTTAAACCCTCATTTAATATTTTGTCATATTAAATCCACATTTAATACTCTATTAATTATAATATCTGAAATCTTTCAGATGCGACTGTGCTGATTTCTATGATTCTTCCTCAATGTTGTTGTTTCTAGATAAATAGATGATAGCTAGATGATAGGCAATAGATAGAGCTCATGTTTCCGGCCTCTACGTGCCGAAGTTCTCTGGAGATTGGGTTGAAGGTGAACTCTTGTGGAAGGTTCCTATTTGTCTGCTGACCACCTGGGTTCCTTCCCAGTTCTGAGCCACTTGAATTAAAGTTCCTGATTTGAAATTTAATGATCCCACCCAACAGTATGAATTCAGACTGAAAATGTGTGAGGTCCAATTTGTGGCTATAAAATATGGGATGGAGTAGAAAGAGTTTTCTTCTTCCCATTAACTACCATGAATTGAGACAGGCAAATTTCCTTACTGGGTGCTGGGGGAGGAAAGGGAATATATATTTCTAGCTCACCTTCACATTGAAGTTTTAACCCTTTAGGGTGCTGGATTTAGGCAAGGGGTTTATTTCTTTGTTTATTTGTTTATTTTAATACAGACTCCCTGAAAAAGCCTGCAATAGAAAACAAAATTATAGTAGTTAAGAACATGAACCTGCCTATGTAAATTCCAGGTGTTTAAATTCCCAGCTGTGTAACCATGCTCAAATTATTAAATCTCTAAGCTTCAGTGTCCTTATCTATAAATGAAAATAATAAGAGTGTAAATCCTTTTACAGATCTAGTGAATATTAAATGAGATAATATACAAGGCCTGTCCAGAAAACGTCTATCCATTGTTAATATAACAGGAACAGTTTGTGTGACATCAGTGTAACCTGGCAGCCAAGGAGAGTGGACTGGATTGCACAAATGTGAACAATGATGACTTCACTGTACTAGTCAGTGGGGTGGTAGACACTGTTGAGTGAGCATGTGCACTGTGTGGCCAATGCATTCAAAATGACTGAATGAGTTGAGCAACAAATCTGCATCAAATTTTGTGTTAAGCTTGAACGTTTCTCCGAGGTAACTATTTGGATGATTCAGAAGGCCACAGCTATGGGCAACTGGTGATTGGCAGCTTCATCACAACAATGTGCTAGCTCATGTATCACATCTTGTGCAGAGTTTTTCGGTGAAACATCAAATCACCCAGGTGACTCAGTCCCTCTACCGTTCAGATTTGGCACCTTGTGACTTCCGGCCTTTCCCAAACCTGAAATCAGCTTGGAACCAGAAGAGATTTCAGACCATCAACGAGATTCAGGAAAATATGACGGGGCAGCTGGTGGTGATTGGGAGAACTGTGTGAGATCCCAAAGTGCCTGCTTTGGAGGGGACTGAGGCATCCTTGTCCTATGCACAATGTTTCTTTTATCTTATATCTTTTTCAATAAATGTCTCTATTTTTCATATTACATGCTCTGGATACCTTCTGGACAGACATCATATAATGAGCTAGCCCATTTTCTTGGTACAAAGTGCTCAATAATTATTAGTCCAATAGATATAAACTTCACAGTAATAAAGCTGGGTATGCAAAAAAACCAAAAAAACAAAAAACACTCCTCTTCATTTCAAATCGAGGCCATTTCGGTCCCTGACTCTGAACTCTCAGTGCTGGGTGGTGGTAAGAAGTGGGAAAACCTGGTTTTTCCTTTGGGGTTGGTCTTATATAAGTATCTGCTGCAGACGTATTTGTTCTGTGCATAGATGATGTCAGTAGTTCCCTTTGGCAGTGTTCAACAGTGTTCTTTTGCAAAACTCTGTCCTCACCCGGCTGCTGCATAAACCCACCTCTGGCTTCCTAAGCCCCTGCTTCATTTTGAAAGGTACCTTGTAAGGCCTATGGCCCTTTCCTTAGCTGACTTCCAGGTCCCCAGTGAGAACCAAGAAAAATTTCCATGTCATCTGTTGTCCCACATGGGAGCCATGGGCAGGGGGTTTATTCTTACACTATTCCATCTATCCCCCTAGATAGGGCCTGGTCTTTGACTTCTGTACCTATAAGTCCCCACAAAAACAAAAACAAAACCAAAGTAAACAAACAAAAACGAAGTACACATACCTTCCAAACAAAAGCCTAATTCCTTGCTCTGCTTACCCTTCTGGGTCCCGCTTTCGTTTGCTGATTAGCCCAGGATCCCTTCGCTCTTTTGGTATCTATGTACTTCATGCAGAACCTACAGTTCTGGGCAGAATGACTGGTGCTGTGCTGCCTCTAGCGACACTAACAAAAGCCAGTAAGTTTTATCTCATGCCAGAATGGGCGCCAAGGATTATCTCATGCAACCCTCACACCAACCGCAAGAGGCAGGGGTGGTTGTTTCTGCTATTTTATAACTAGTTTATGAGTAGTCCTAGTTGAGGGTCCCACCTCAGTGGAGTTCAACAGTAAAACAAGTATAGATAGTGTGATTCTTGGACGTAATTGTCTTTTCAGAATTATCTTCCAAATCAGCACAGAAATAGCGGCTTGAAGATGAGTTAAAATCAAAGGGGGAAAAATTGGGACAACTGTACTAGTATAACAATAAAAAAACTTTAAAAAAATGTTCCCTGAGTATTACCTGAAAGTGATTTTATATTTTGTATGGTGTGTAAGAATTATTTGACTGGATGAGGGGAAAAAAAAGACTCTGTGAGTGAATAACAACATCCAAACATCTCCTCTTAGAAGAAGGCATTCCAGGTCCTACCACAGCCATTCTAGAAGGTTTTCAAAGAGCTACTGTATTACCCGGGGAAGAGGTCTAATAATGTGTGTGCCCAGAAAAGTAAAAGATTATTTTATATGTGTATAAAATAATATACATATAATATATATATCTTTTATTAAGTTTTTCCAGTTAAGCTTTGATAAAAAGCTTACATAGGTATTTTTGTTTTATCATATTTAGAGCATTAGAATACTCTTCATTAAAATGTATTTTGTCACTTTAAAAATATCCCTGAAAACAAAATAAAATAAACAAATACATCTCTAAGTATTTTATAAAATAGAAAGAGTAAAGAATCCTTTCGGCAGACACACAAAATTGAACAATGTAATGTACGCTTCTAGTTGTCATTATTTAAGGCTGCTCTCTGTAGAACCTTATTCTAAGAAGAAAAATCTCAAGCAAAATATGACACATTGTTTACTATTCCTTATGGCATTTTGGGTCCAGTTATGATTTGACAAGTTTTTAGACCTCAATAATAGATTTCTTTGTAAAATTCCAAGGATTTACACATTGTCAAAAGCTTCATTGGGATAAAGCTGTTCTCACTTTATCAGCAACATGTCACAGGTGTGAAGCTTGCCTTGTTTTTCCGGCAGTGATTTTTAAAAAGATACGTAGTAGAGGCCGCATTTAGTACACATACTTTGACAGTGCTATTAACATCTCCATGGGCACAACCTTTGTCATATGCTTCCATTCCATATTGGGATACATATGTTTTAGCTCAATGATAAAACAACATTTTTACTTCCATCTAGTCCTATTTTAGTTCATGTCACTGACACAATCAATAGAGACTAACTTTCTAATGAGAGGAAATTATTCATCTGTGGAATTTGTCAAGGGAGATAAGACACATGTATGAGACTGTACCCATTCGTGTGTGAAGTTAGAAAGTGACTGACGACACTAAATGCATGCATCCTCAATGACATGCTTCCCCACAGTGCTTTCATTAGAATGGAAACAGGCCACCTAGAAGAACTTAGGACTGTAACTAAAGAGCTAGTGCCCTCTACAAAGAGGCAGAACACTGGCTCGTTGAAGACAGTAAGCCCTTAAGAGTTTGGCTTACGTACCTGTCTCATTAACGCATCAAATGAAGTTTAGTTTGATGTCATTTGGAACCCTTTGAATTATTTAATTTCACATATGCATCTTCTGTGTATGGCAAATTTTGGTTATTTATTACATGGTGCAATGGAGCTGCCAGCAAGGCCTTCGGAAGTAAGAGTATAAATATATACAGACACACAAATAGTTATATGACAATGTTGCATCTGAATCCAGAGAGGAATGAGCCTTGATGAAGTGCACACAAAGTAATTTCTTCAGTTAGAATTCTCATATTTTGATGAAAAATTAAATAATTTTTAATTGTGGTAAAATAACACCTAATATAAAATTTGCCATCTCAGTCAACCTTGAGTATAAAGTCAGTGGCACTGAGCCCATTCACATTGTTGTGCCGGCATCACCATTTAACAAGAAATCTTTGTTTTGATTTTTCTTTGGTTATTGATACACGATGTCATTTTTCTTTGGCTTTCTTTCCTTTTCTTAGGAAGTGTACAAAAAGAGAAAGTGTGCAGCCTCTGGGTGCAATATGTGCTGCCTTGGATCTGTAAAGACGAAGCCCCTGAGTTGCACAGCCAGGAACAGTGAGGATTTGCTCTGATAGACCCCGTTCCCCTAGCCCCTGTGGAGACCAATAGCGGGAATTTTTTAGTGATCCGTTGAAATTTGGGGCTTTTAGCTGCTGCCATTTGGTTTGTTTTTAAAGAGATAATTCTAATAAAATTAAAATAGTGATTTTGACCCTGAAAGAGCTCATTTGTTTCCAAGGAGAAAAAGATTTTAAAAATACAGATTATACCCTAAATTATCACCGTAACACTGACCGACTAATTTATGTGTATGATATTAAAAACTTTTTTTTAATGAAGATGAAGGAAAAGGAAGCAGGAGAGGAGGAAGAAGAAGAAAGCAGACAGACAGAATGCAAACTCACTCGAGGAAAATCACATGTATGTAAAAGATATTGACACAATAAAGCTGCTGTGGCAGACACTGTCAGTTGTCTGCAATACAATTATGTCTCTTCTTTTATTAATGGGTCCTTATTCTTAGCTGGGCATATTGCCATCTAACCACAAGACTATTTGTTCAATTTTCTTTTGCAACAATAAGATGTAAGTTGATGCGTCATGTGGGGCTTCGCGCATCTTGACCCACAAAAATAAGGGCGCCCTGCACACAGCGGAACCAGGATTTCAAAAGCTGCCATCTCCCAGTTCCCGGTGCCCTGGAGTTTCTACACTAGTCCTGGGGCTGCTTATTTGTAAACCTTCTTTTAGATGAGAAAGAAATAAATGTTCCTCTTACTTAAGTTGCTACAGGGGGTATTTCTCTTATTTGGAGCAAAACCAAATCCTAACAGATACAACTACTTATCACTACAAATATTATGAAATCTTTCGATTTATTATTTCTTTATAGATTAAAAATAAACCTATTATATAGGTAGAGGAGATATTACTGTTATTCAGGACTGAAGCAAGTCTAGAATTCACATCTTCTGGCTATAGTCCTACATTCCAACATATCATGAATTCTCTCTGGCCTTTGAAAATTAGCTTACTAACATCTTCATTGTACAACAAATAATTAATATTTATTGACCACTTACTATGTGCTAAGCATTACCGTAAGTTATTTGGCTCTGTTAATTCAATTAAGCTTTAGAGCCTCATGAAATAGTTACTATTAATTACTCCCGATATATAAGTGGAGGACCGAAACTGAGAGGTAAGATATTCTAAGTTGACCTGGTGATTAATGGCAAGTCTGTGACCTGATTGAGGCAGATTGGCTTAAGAATATGAGAAAATTCATCAGGGTTGATGAACTGTGGCATTTCTCCTGAGGAAAAGAAAACATTTTGTCTTAGTCCATTCAGGGTACAATTACAAAATATCACAGACTGGGTAGCTTATAAAAAACAAACATTATTTATCATAGTTCTGGATGCTGGAAATCCAAGTACATGGTATTAGCAAATTCATTGGTGAGGGTCTGCTTCCTAGACAACTGTCTTTTTGCTGTACCTAGGGATCTCTGTGGGGCTTCTTTCATAAGAATACTAATCCCATTAATAAGGGATCACTTCTCAAAGGCCCTGCCTCTTAGCCATCACCCTGAAATTTAGTTCTCAACGTGAATGTGTGAGGGGCACACACAAACATTCAGACCACAGTATATATACGGTGCTGTAATTTCCAGCACTGAGTATTTGTTTGGAAGCATTTGCTTAAGGCAATGCCAGGAAAGAGTGTTAATTGTCGAGGGGTTTTACAGTCTTGGGTTAATCATTCAGTCGCTTGAGATAGGTAGGACTCTAAGTTAAATTATCTCTCTTTTTATCCCCCTCATCATAATGAAGTTTTGATCTTTTAAAAATTTTCTTAAAAATCTATTGGTGAAGGAGAGAGAGGGAAAGAGAGAAACACTGATTTGTTGTTCCAGTTATTTATGTATTCATTGGCTGATTCTTGTCTGACTTGTAATCAAACCTGCAACCTTGGCATATCAGGACGATGCTCTATCCAACTGACCTACCCGGCCAGGGCCTTTTGATCTTTTCTGAGTTAATGAAATTTTTAGGTCAAATAGGTAGTAAGCTTGAATATTTGAAGAATGAGAAGATCTTTGTGTCACTGGATTATGTAGCCAGAGAAGATCAAATAGATCAAGTATAAAATTAAGTAAAATAAATAAATAAAATAAAATAAATATATGTATATATTTGATACGAGAAACATCCTGAGGTGTTCTAAGTTGAATGATGGCAGACCAGAGAATGCGGGAAGAAAGGAGGCTAACCAGGTAACAGCTGTTGGCAGCAACTAAAGGCTCCTTTGAAGCGGGAATGCATGTTGAAACTTTCAATCAGTTTCCAGGTGGCTATTTCAGCTTTTATCTACAGTGAATAGAGAACCATGAGACTCCTCCATATCTTGTTTACACAGGAACTCTCTGGACTGCTGCCCATAGCCAATCCGAAAGCAGCGAACACTTCTTCCTTATGGACTATTTACCTACCCCGAAATGTTCCCGGTTTCATTTCTCCCCCTTCCTCCTCTCACCTTATCTATAGGCAATGTAAATGCTTTCAAAACGACTTACATCTTTCTCAAACCCATTGTATAAGAAAAGCCCTTTAGTCCCCAGATAGTGGACATGTTTGTCCTCATCTAGCACTGCGGGCTGTTCAGGCCGCATGCCCTGGGACCTGGTCCTTTTCTGGCTAGCATAGAGCTCAACAAGCCCTTTCTTCTCGAAAGCAGTCAGCTATGAAAATTTTTATTTAAAATATCATACCTAGACAATGCCTGGCATATAGTAGGCACTCAATAAACAGAGCACTACTTATCTAAATTGGTCTTTGAATGCTGTACTGTGCAGTATTAGAGGCCTGTCCAGGAAAAGTCCATCCACTGTAAATATAACGAGGACGGTTTGCGTGACATCCATGTAACCTGGCAGCCAAGGAGAGTGGACTGCAAATACCCATACATGAACAATAATAACTTCCCTGTACTACTCAGTGGGGGGTGAGGGTGGGTAAGCACCACTGAGTGGGCTTGTGTACTGGGGCCATTGCATTCAAAATAACTGAGTGAGTAGAGCAACAAATCTGCATCAAATTTTGCAGTAAGCTTGAATATTCCTCTGCAGAAACTATTCAGGTGATTCAGAAGGCCATAGCTCTGGGCAACTGGTGATTGGCAGCTTCATCACAACAATGCGCTAGTTCATACATCACATCCTATGCAGTTTTTTTGGTGAAACAGCAAATCACCCAGGTGACTCAGCCCCCTTACAGCCTAGATTTGGAGCCCTGAGACTTCTGGCTTTTCCCAAAACTAAAATCACCTTTGAAAGAGAAGAAACTTCGGACCATCGATGAGATTCAGGAAAATATGACGGGGCAGCTGATGGTGACCGGGAACACTGTGTGAAGTCCCAAGGTGTCTACTTTGAAGGGGACTGAGGCATCATTTTCCTATATATAATGTTTTTTCAATCTTATATCTTTTTCAATATATGTCTCTATTTTTCACATTACATGGCTAGATACCTTCTGGACAGAACTTGTGCACCTGTTGTTCATTTAATTTTGTGTTGCTTTAGCCTCAAATCCTCCCTCTTCCTCTAATAGCACTTTGATTTTCCTTCAGAAACCATTCTCGTTCTCAACCCATGTGATTCTTCTAGAACTAAACAGTCTTTTTCCAGAGATGAGCACATGGTCCAGGATTAAACAACAAGAATCAGTGAGTGGTTGAAGGATTGGCAGTTAAGACCACTGTTATTCAGACGTGTGTTATTATACGTGTGTGTGTGTATGTGTGTATATGTGTACATTTCCCAGAGTTCAAGGGATGAAACTCATTTTATTTGGAAACCGAAGTGGGGATATTTTCATGTGACTGAGCATCACGTAGAAACATTGCTGCCATTAGAAATTTGACTTCTAGCATTGCCTCCCAGCCCTTTACAATTTGTTATAACATGAATGGCCATAAACTTCACATATATGATCAACTCCTTTCTCCATTATAATTGGAGCATCTCTTTCCTCATGGGAGGTAGGTGAAAAAGTTTTCATGTCATCTCCAGGATATCACCCAAGAGAAGAACCTATGTTTTCAGAAGGAATCACAGCTTTGTTATTATTTATTAGCCATTGGCTTCAAGCTTGCTTATTATGATAAGCTAAAATTAATCACTAAAGGTCTGGCCCTACCTCTATTAGTAGAATAATAGGCAAACAAACCTATATTCAGAAAGCCTTCATGAGATGAGATCCAGGCTTTTTTTGAAAACTCTTTGGGGGGAACTTTAAACCAGGGAAATTTCAAAAATTGCAGGTGCAGTATAGCCGTTGCTATGGAGATGCTAAGGGAGGTCTTGACAGTCCAGTCTTCAATAGGTGGCTGTAAGTGAGTTCTCCCGAAAGGTGAGGATAAAGTAAGGCAGAAATGCAAATTCTCTCTGGGGAAAAAGGAGTGGAACTGCACTTAGCATAGACTGCTTGAGTGGTGGTAACCTGCTTGCCTCAAAGGACAGGGGCCTAGTAAGAACAGAGAGTCGAGAAGTTAGTAATGCAAATTAAAGCTGCTTTTCCAGATGAGCTCAGTAGTTATTTAAAAGAGAATGGACAGAGGGTTGAGAGCAAAGAGCAAAGAAGGAGGGTCATGATCTTTAGAAAAGAAGGCAGGTTCCTCCTCAAATGTACTCAGCCAGGGGTTTTGATATCACACAAAATCACAGCGCCTGGAGCTATACAGAAATATAGGGGTTGTTGCTAAGGCCTGGAAGACGTTGCTAAGGATTTCTGGTTTTGAAGCTTTAAAGGAGAAAAAGGAGGAATCGCAACACTTAAGGATTAGTGAAATAGGTACCAGGTTCTGACTTAGACCAGATTTTCAAGTGGTGATGTTAACACAGGCAGCTAGTTAGTTGTTGACAAAAAAAGGGAGCAAATGGAGCCAGACAGCTGCTGTATTTTGCCATGTATAATGTGCACTCACATTTTTGCCCCAAACTTTCAGGAAATACAATCTTCCATTTTAATGTTTTAATTCAATTTTTTATTTATATATAAAACTGATTATTGTATTCCAGGGTATTATTTTGCATATGGATATCATTATTGCTTTCTAGAGTTACACTTTCAATGCATAAACATAAATAAAAGAATTAAAAACATTTATATAGTTACAGAATTAGCACTACCTGTGTATAATGTGCATCCTTATTTTTCCCTCAAAACTTTGAGCAAAAAGTGCACATTATACACAGCAAAGTATGATAATTAAGCCAGATTAACTAGGAAGCTATAGTTTCCAGACACGCCCAAGGATAGCCCCATTGCCCTGCCGAGGGGATTAACATCCCCAGCCCTCTAGTGGGCAGGAAAAACTGGCTTTCCAGTCTCCCCGGGGGACTTTTCTGTCCCCCCAAGTTACTGGGAGTAGGGAAAACCAGTAAAGAGGAAATTTCCTGCTGAGGAATGCACAACAGAAGCCAAAACGGTGACTGTAAAGGGGAGGAATGTAGCCTGGGAAAACCTGGGAAATGGATAGGATTGGAAAAGCGCATGAAATCCTGGATAACCCAGGAAAGGGACTGGGTCAGGGGAGGGCCCAGCACAAGCCTGCAAAGAGCCAGGAAAGAAACTGATTAGTTTGAAAGAAAGCTGACCCCTTCCCAAGCCCAAGACAATGTAATCAAATTTTAACAAAAGCCCCGGGCCCGTTCATTTGTTCGTTCACGTGTTCATCCTCACGGTCCCTCCCTCCATAGCAACCGTGGGGGCCCGGCAGCTGTGTGGGCCCAAGCACTGGCCCAGGTGCAACGCTGATCACAGCACAAGTGCAGCCTTGGTGGCCGACACGCAGATGGGGAAATGAGACACAGAAAAGCTCTGTATCTCCAGATCCTGCCCCACTTGGGCCTGATAGGCACGGGTGTGGGCTTCCAGACCCAGAGGCTGGACTTCTTCCACAGCGGGATGGAGTTGAGTCACCTGGTCATAAATGAGACACCAGTACGGGGGACAGTCCTTTGTTTCACTCTAATAAACCTTGCCACTAAGCCTCACATCCTTCTATGCATGTGTGACTGAAGTGTTTTTCTTGCAACTCTGTGCAAGAATCCTATTTCCACCAGCAATGGTAATGTTCATAATGCCCCTGGAGAGAAAATCATAAAGTTACAGATAATGTAGTTCATGGAATGACTTAAAAATCCTTCAAAGATTTTCTACTGCTTTAGAAATAAAATCCACCCTCTGTGCCATGGCCTCCCAGTCTGAGCAGAAGCTGGCTCTAACCTTCCTCCAGGCCTCTTCTCCTTTCACTGGCTGCCTGAGATGAACCTCATTGTTCATCTTCCTCATTGACAATACCCCAAACTTTCCTTATCCAGGACTCACTCTCCCTGTGGCCTCTGGATGGAACACATGTGCTGTCACACTGTGGCATGCTCATCCTTTGGCCTCTGCTTGCTACCTCTCCCAGAAGATTCCCCTCCCCTCAGGGGTCTCCCTAATTGCTTACTTTCTCTTTGGTTAATGTATTCATTCGTTTGCTCATTTTCCCTATTAGAATAACTATCCTTTCAAATCGTTATTCATTCATGCAACATTCAACAAGCTCACTGTGTATCTAGACCAGGGCTGGCTTTTAGGGTTTACCAGTGAACAAAACAGACAAAGGTTTCTATCCTTGGGGACCTTCTATGAGAGAGGAGACAACAATAAATAAGTGAAGCACCTAGTATGTCAGTGGGTGACATTTGCTGAGGAAAATTTAAAGTGGGGAAGGCAAATGCGGAGGGCTGAGGGAAGGGTTGCAGTTTGAACAGGCTGTAATGTTTAAGGCCCTGTGTACAGCACAGTCTAGTTGTTCAAAGACTGTGGGAGAGAGAGGAGAAAAAGCACAGACTCAACCAAGGAGACTTTTTAAATTTCCACCACGTCTATGGTCACGGTCACATCCTACAGGTATGCTGGGCTAGAAGAACATTAAGAAGTACTACCTTAAATGCCATTGTTTCTAAACTCTCCCATGCGTCTCCTGGAACGCAGTAACCTGTGTGTTGTTGCTCTGCTCTGGCATAATATTTTCTTGACTGTGTGATAGAATTGATTGCAAAGTTCCCCAGACAATATGACGTTAAAAGTTTATGTCAAATCTAAGATGCACCTTGATTTAAGACACATTAAAAGGAACTATTTAAATTGTATCTGTACAGGTAGTTAGTAGAGAAACTATGATTTTAATTTGGATTTTAGCCAAAGCTCTTGCCCTATAATTCAATGCACCAGACACTCTTGTTGCCTACAGGCAGTAAATAGTCATTATAGGAGAAAGTGCTCGAGGAGGGAGAGACAGTCTGGGTGTTTTATATGAAAACACAGGGTGCTAATAGCAGATGTCGAAGTCCCAAGGTGCAATCGAACCGCTATGCAGGACCCCCACTATGTCTATGGTGGGCAATTAGACAGACAAGGGCAAAACAAGGACAATGGACCAGCTACAAAATGTTACCAAGGCAGAGAGCCCGGATGCCTAGCAACAGGTAAAACTGGGAAGACAAGGACCTCATGGCCAGGGTAGCTTCTCCTCTTCTAGCATATCACTGGTCATGTGGTTCAGAGCCCCTGACCTTTCATCTCATTGGTCATGTGGTTTGAACCTTCCCTGGGTCTTTCCTCCCCTGGCAAGTTGCTAGTCATGCAGGTAAGATCCCCTTAGAGGGGGAATTAATAAGGGGCTGGGAGAATAGCCCTTAAACATTAAGCCCCCAGGACAATGAGGCTCTGACCTGCATTAAATACATCTAGGCCTCAGTTGTGCTTCAGTTCCAGGCCAAGAAAAGCAGCAAAACCAGACAAGTGATGCCATGGTTGACTTCAGGACCAGCTGCATTAACTAACCACCCCCTGACCAGGGGCATGGCCCTAAAAGGACACAACATGGAAAGCTAATGGATATTCTACTGGGATCTTCCCCTGAGATCGCCAAATGAATACCCTCAAGACAGAGGACGCAGGGTGGCTCTCTCTCTTTGCAGCACACCTGTGGCCTTCCCCACCCCCTCACCCCAGGTCCGTTTTCCTTGCCTCTCTCTCCTAAGCTCCAAGGTCCCTTCTTTTGTCTCTGTAACTTGTTTCCTAAGCCCATTTCTTTGACAACTCACTTCTACCTCTGTGACTTTCCAAGTAAATTGCTGGTGTTTGAGTCTTGATTCTGAGTTCTTTCTAAGCCAAAGCTGAAGTACCAAAGTTGCAGAACCAAGGACCAATCTCCAGTAACATTCTGGTGCTGTTTCACTGCCAACATAAAACATAAAGTGAAGTTTTCATGCAGAAGGGAGTTTTACATACTAAATTACAAAGAAAGCTTGTACATGGAGTGATGCTCATTACAGGAAAATCCTAGTGTGTTTTGCATTTATAATATCTTATTTGCATTTAAAACCAGTGTGATAATCTCCAGAAATGAGAGCAATAAATAAGCCAATACGTTTGAATTTCACTCCCCAACAAATGCCACACTAACAATGAAGCGATAGACTTGCTCACGGAATAATAAACCTTGACCACCTGGACAAGAAATGAACAGACCACAAAACGTATCCTTCCATGGCAGTGCTGAAAAATCCAGTGATTTTTGCCCAAAGTTAAAACATTAGTTAACACAAGCTCAAGAGAGTGCTCACACCATTACATGTCTTGCCACTTGGTTGTATTTAATACTGCTTTTGATATGCCATGAGAACATATCTTTTTTTTTTTTTTTTTTTTTTGGCAATGGAATTCAGCCTGTACTTCCTTTGGACTTCTTAATTATTCATGCTAAATGGGAAAGGCTATTAATTATTCAATTAATCCCTCTCTGTGGTAAAATGCTCTTCAGATCCCTATTATGCATTTTAGTTACCTAATTAGACACAATTAGCCGAATAAATGATAAATCTCTGTTTTTTAAGAACCACTCATGTATAGCCTTAGTTTCCAGAATGAACTTCTAAATCTAATATTATTGTTCGCAGCAAGACTGTTAAAGTCAGAGCCCGGCAGCACACCAATCATGAGAAGCACCTGGAGGTCACCTTTCCCATGTGGGTCGAAGGGTGGGCCACCCTCATTTCCAGCCCCGGCAAAGCTTCCACATATTTCCACCTATCCAATCAATCAATAATGTTTTAATAACTTAGGAGGTGGTTATAAATCGTCTCCGACATGTCCAAAACATTTTACTGCTGAGCCAAAACAGAATCGGAATTAAGTCGGGCACTTCTTGCATACAGTTCACGATCCTGCAGAGCTGCCCCTCTGAGGGTCCTCGTTGCTTCTTGCAGGTGAACGCTCATGCCTGTGCACACCTCATCTTTCTTGCCTTGGGGTCTGCCAGAGGCTACTGTGCAGGTGGAGCTAAGAGCCCATGCTGTGTTTTCACCTGCACAGTTCAGAGGGTGGAAGATGTAGAATGGGGCCTAGCCTCGATTCCCTATGGAAGACACCTTTCGCAACAGTTATCAGAAGGTCTGGGCTGGACGGACCATCAGCGGCAATCATCGGAGCCCTTGGAGATCATGTTCTTATATTAGCTTTCCTTTCTTCCTTGCTCTATGCCCCTGCACCACACCCCACATCCATGAAATAAACCCCCCAACGTAAGCCTTGTCTCAGGCTCTGTTTTGGGAGAAACGCAGGCAGCACAATACTATTTAGTTTATGTCCTTCTACAGGAACAAATATTTCATTTATTCTTCGTAGCCAAACCAGATAACAACCCTGATAGAAAATCACTAAGCCAATACATAGCCTGGTAAGGTGCTAAGAAAGGGATCAGGAAAGAGGGGCCCATAGGCAGGGCCCTCGTTTGTCTGGTAACTATGTGCTCACTGGGCATCTGCCAGCTCTGGGCTCTCTGCCGTGCTGGGTACACAGGGGAGTGTGGGCTGGTGTCTGTCTCAGCCACCCTCCACCAGGCATCTCCTGAGAGGAAGCATGTATAGGACAGGGAGTCACAGGTCCAGGATGGAGTTTCAGGTCTAGGTTATATGATCTTATTATTGTTACTTAAATTATACTCACAACAAAATAATGATTCTTTTTATAAGACTTAGGGAAATCATATTGTTTTGTTTGCATGAGGTCCTACCAGGCTGGGACGTCATGTTAACCTGTTAGACCTCATGTTCCTCCCAGCTTTCCACACCACAATGGTCCAACCTTCCAGCACTTTCCACCAGGCTTGTGAGGTGAAGCTGCCAGGCGGGGCTAGGGAGGGCCGGCCATTCCCCGGGGAACCAGTAGGTGGTGCTGAGGCAGCATGGACCCCAGGTCAACTCAAGCTTAGCACCTTCTAGGTAGAAGACAATGAACTGCGATTCTTCTGTAGATACAAGGCAGTGAGTGAATTTTGTAATCCTTAGCATTTTGCAACTACAATCTGCAGGTCACTTGTCTTGAACTCATTTCTGGCTTTATTGATCCTAGAAGTACTATATAGTTCTAAGATTCTTTAATAACATATTAAGCTACAGAACTTATCTTACCTTTTCGTGGTTGAGACCTAGTAGCTTACAAAATGCTTCTTAAATAAACAAAGTATCCACCTAGATGAATCATTCATAAGTAAGCCAGGATTCTGAGGGGCAAAGTGGCTTGTTCAAGGCCACAGCAACAGCCTTTGACTAGATCCAAGCTTGATTGAGAGCATCTGAAGTCCTTTCTGTTGTTCCATGCCACCTGGCTGCCAATTTGGAGAGGCACTGGATTATTCTCTCTTTTATTATTGTTTATGAAATATTTGAAAAGCTTTTAGCAGCCCTACCCAGCGTTGCTCAGTTGGTTGGAGCATTGTGCCATAGACTGAGGGATTGCTGGTTCAATTCCTGGTCAGGACACAAGCCTGGTTGTGGGACCGGTCCCCCATCGGGGCATGTGCAAGAGGTAAATAATTGATGTTTCTCTTCCTCTCTCTCACCCTTCTGCTCCCTGCCCTCAGAATAGGTAAGCATGTCCTCTCGTGAGGATACAAAATGTTTTTTTAGCATATAAACTCAATATCTAAATCAATTAGAAATTTTGATTCCATGTACAGAGAAATTGAACTAAGAAGTATAATCTGTTTATTAATACATATATACTATATTTAATTTAAAAAGAAATTTTCATGTCAAGTTTCAAAAACTTCAATTCTCATCTACTTCAAATTATTCAGTGTAG
>PVJD01014336.1:0-29580 GCA_004026545.1 Mormoops blainvillei | reverse complement strand
AAGTCTTCTTTGGTGGAATTCCTTGTTTTGGGAGGGGAGGTACTCTATTCCAATACTCGTCCATTTTTAAATTGGGTTCTTTGACACTTACTGTTCAGTTTTAATAGATCTTTATATATTCTGGGTAATAGACACCTACCAGACATACAGCTGAAGTCTGTTTCCCTCCTTCTGTGGGCTGTCTTCACTTTCTTTATGGCATTCTTTAACACGCAACAGTTTTAATTTTGATCAAGTCCAATTTATCTGTTTTTTTGGATGCTTATGGTTTGAGTGTCATTCAAAGACTCATTTGCCAAAGCCAAATTATGAAGATTTACCCCGATATTTTCTCTCAAGAATTTTGTAGTCTTAGCTGACATATTTAGGTCTTTGATTCATTTTGCATTAACATTGGGCTGGCCAAAAAGTCTGTATGTTTTTATCCATAAAATAAAAAATGCATTTTTCATTTTCACCAATAACCTTGATTTGGCCATTAGGAGTACGTCGGCTGTGTCCCGCGTGGGGAACGTTGATTGTTCTCAGTGTCTCGATTGGATCGCTACGAACTTCAGCTGGCCTCCCTGACCGTGGGGCGCTGTCCAGAGAGAAATCGCCGGCACGAAACTTCACAAACCGCTTTTGACACGTTCGATCAGTCACAGTACCTTCTTTGTACATGGCACAAATCTTTCTTTTGTGTTTCAGTTGCATTTTTACCTTTCTTGAAATAATAAAGCATAATGCACCCAAACGTCGTGTATTTTCTTCCGTCTCCAGTATTCAAATGGCTGCACGAAAATTCACCAGTTGTGATCTTTTTTTAAATGCACACTGACAGCTGTCACAATATACTCTAACCAGATTGTTTCAAATGAGGTTAAAGACACCTAGCACCAGCAGAGCCGCACTGCGGGGAACCGAGCGGACTTCTTGGCCGGCCCACGTGCCGTGCGCTGCGTCCACATCCGTTTTCTAGCTTCATGCGCAGTCACTCCCTCCCGTTTGTTCAGAGGGTGAGTCTTTGCCCCCACTGAATGGCATGGGAACCCTCGGCAACAGTAGGCCGACCGCCAGATCTCTACTTCCTGGGCTCTCGGCCCACGGCCCACTTGTCCACCCTGGGGCCCCGCCACAGGCAGCGTCTGTAGTACGTGCGGACGCCGGGCCAGGTCTCCCAGCGCCGTTCTTCCTCGGGACGACCGTGGCTCCGCAGGGTCCCTTGCGTTTCCGTACGAGTGTTAGGAGCAGCTTGTCTTTGTGCCTGAAGGAGAAGTTGGGGTTCTGACAGAGGCCGCGCTGACGCTCTTGATCCGATTTGGGGGGAGTGTCACCATTGCGATGCGATTGTGTTCTGTTCTGTGAATATGGGGCGCTTTTCTACTTACTTAGATCTTGTTTGATTTTTACAACAGTGGTTTTTAGTTTTCATTATAAAAGTCATGTACATCTTTTCAAAAAAATTTAATTCCCGAGTATTATGTTCTTTTAGATGCTATTGTAAAGTGAATTGCTTCCTTAATTTAATTTCGGAACGTTCACTGCTAGTATATAAACGTGCAGCTAATTTTCGTATGCCGATCTCGTATCCTGCAACCTGGATGAGCTATTTTATTAGCTTCAACTGTTATTTTCCATGGGTTTGTGGAACTTTCAACAGTAAAACCACATTGCATGCCAATAGGTAGAGTTTCGTTTCTTCTTTTTCATTCTAGATGGTTTTTATTTCTTTTTCTTGTTTAACTGCTCTGGCGTACCACGTTGTGCAGAAGTTCTGGGCTCGAGACCCTGCCCGGGCTTCGGCTCGTGGGGAAGTTTTCGGTCCTTCGGCCCGAGTGTGGTGCTGGACGTGGGGTTTCGTACGTGGCCGATGCCAGGTCTCCTCCACCCCTGGCCTGCTGAGCGTTTTCGTCCTGAAAGTGTGCTCTCTTTTTCATGGGTTTCCCCTGCACCTGTTTAGGCACTCCTGTTTTTTTATCCCACCGATCGGCGTACCACATGAATTGGCTTTTGTGTGTTCTACTAATGTTGCACTTGGCGGATAAACCCGCTTGGTCACAGTGACAGCCCCGTTGGTGTCGCTGCGTTCCGCCCCCGCACCCTTGTTGAGGGTTCCTGCGTCTCTGTTCACCAGGATGTGGCTCGGGCGCCGCCCTCCGTTGTACTGTCATCTGGCTTTTGTATCGGGGGATACTGGCCCCACAGGAGAAGCTAGGGAGTGTTTTCTCCTCTTTGGTTGTCTGGAAAAATTGGAGAATGATTGGTATCAATTCTTCTTTATGTTGTTAGCAGACCCCCCCAGGAGAGACACCGAGTCACCGACGGTCTCTTGTGCACGACGGTTCCATTTAAGGAGTCGAGCCCACTGCAGGCTAGCGAAGACAGCATCTCTCGTCGTCAGGAGGAACTTTATGGTTCTTCTCCTCTGAGGACTGCGAGGACTGCAGGTCCTCCCAGAAGTTATTTTGAGAATGGATCAAGTACATATCAAGTTTAATTTTTTTTAAATCTTGGATACTTTGTTGAGGAGGTTATATTTTATCCACTGTGCTGCAGCCTCCCCGCCCCCTAGGCGGACGTGCGGGTTTCTGCTTCTGCGTCGAGTATTCTTTGCCATTTTCATTTTTATATGAATTTTAAATAATTTTTAATACCTATGCAACATCGGGCTGGAATTGAATTACATGAACAGTGTAGTTTGGGAAGATGTCTTGACAGCATCGACTCACCTAATCCGTGAATCCGACATTTCTTTCTCTCTGTTTAGGGTTTCTCTCCATGTTTCACAGTTTTTACGATGTTCCGTGTACAGGGTCTTACATGCCTGCTGTTAAATTTCTGTAAGGTGTCCGCTATTTCAGGTGCTATTCTAAATGGCTTCTTGTACAGTTTTTATTTTCTATATTTTGTTTACATATAGAAATACAATCGGTGTTTCTATATTGATTCCATATTCAGTAACCTCACTGCACTCTTCCTAAAAGAGCATATTAGGTTCTATCCTACGCAGTCATATAATCTGTGATAGTGACACAGATTTTACTCATTCTCACACGTAACCTGCCAAGGGTAGCGGTGCTGCTTCTCTCTTCACGATCGGCCCCTTTCTGTGTCCCTGTGTTTCCCCAGCGCCGTCCGCGCTGCCGGCGCAGCATCGGGAAGGCGCTCAGCACTCATCACTAAGTCGTTTGCTGTAGATGTTTAAAATTATCGTAACTTTTTAAAATCCGCTATTCGTAAAAGAAAAAATTCCCTTTTATTTCTCGCTTGCTAAGAATTGATGCTCAGTTTTAGCTCTTGCTGTATGTGAGCTGTTGCAACGACTGTATGTTTCCCTGTTTTTTTTCTGGAAGTTAGAATGACGTTTTAAAATGTTAAACCTGCCTTTATTCTTAAAACAAATCCATTTTGGCATTAATGTATTTTCCTTTTACTATATTGAGAAACTTCATATGATAGTTTATTTTGCATTTTAAAAATTTACATTCACGGTCGAGTGGGTGCGTGGTGTGTGTGGGCGCGCAGATAGATAGTCTTGGTGTGTTTTCGTTATGAAGGTGTTGCTTTTGGTGTTTTTTATTCATCCTGAAATAAAGTCAGTCTTATCTAGACATGGAATTTGTCAAAACTGAAATTATGTGATTTCCCTTTTCATTCATCAGGCACCCAGCAGCTCTGGCAGTGAGGAGCCACCGGGAAGGGGGGTCCCAGTGGGGCCCCCGCTCCACACAGGGGTCCCTGTTCCCCACCGGCCCCCTCGGGCACTGGCGAGCTCAGTGCGGCAAGAGCTTCCTTGTCACCGGGTCCGTCCGCGCAGCCGGGACCCAGCCAGGGCTGGACACCTGCCACGGAGCACGTTGTCCCAAGGGCATGGTGATGGCACTTTCTCACCCCTCAGCCATGCAGGATGCCCCTCGGGGTCCGGCTGACAGTGACACACTGCTGACGGTGCTTCGTCGGACCCCTGGTTGTTGTCTGGAAGTTGTCATCTCTGAACAAGTGTGCATCCGCCGCAGCGCGTACATCCTGAATCTGAGGGCGAACCGCGGGTTCTGCATCCGGGATTTTTAAACGCGACTGCAGGGTCTTTGATGTTGTTTTCATCAAGAAGTGAGAGAGCCTGTGTCTGCCCCTCGTGAGCCTCGGTATTCGTGGGACTGTTTTGATAATTAGGTGTGACAGAAGGGACACCATGTGATTTCCAAGGCCAAGCCATTGGAGCCCAAGCAGCTTCTACTTAGTTTGCTAGAATGTCCCCCCTTGTACCCTGAGCCTCCGTGGTCCTTGCCAGAGAGGCCATGGAGGCGCCCCCCAGCAGGCCCCACCGAGCTGCCAGTGACTGTCAGCGGGCCGCCAGGCACCGCAGAGTCACCAGCAGGACCCACCCAGCTCCTGGACCCCAAGTCACAGAAGGCAGGAACGGCCGTTACGTTAAACTGTTAAGTTTTGCGGCAGCCTACGGTGCGCCTATGGATAATTGGCAGCCCTGATGTGTTTTTCATGTGCTCTTGGTTGCACGGGGTTCGCTTTCTTAATCGAGTCCCGCGTCTGCCCGAGCTGGGGCGGTCTCACCCGCAGCCCGGCCTCACCGAGACTCTCGGTTTCTACGCGTCTCTTCCCTGTTCCTCACAGATTTTGTTTCAGATGAAGAGACGACGTCAGGCCCCCTGGCCGGGTGCGACGTGTCCACATTCTTTTCCGAAATATTGAGCGTGTCCTTCTGAATATAAAGCCAGAGGCCACTGAAACCCTCATCTCTAATATCGGAGGAGGCAAAAATAAACAGATGTTGCCTCTGCCTTGCAGTGTTGAAATGCTCGTGTTTGCAGCCTTTAAACACGTTTTAAATCATGTCATCGGCATCCGGCTGGTGCGCGGCCCGCGGGGCCCGGCGCGGGGGCTGCCGAGGGTCCTGCTGGCCGTCACCGCACGGCCACTCGCCTTGCTGATTGGAGCTCCCTCTAGGATGAGCTGGCCGAGTGGAGGACAGCCTGAAATTCCTTTTGGCTCCATGACTATACTCCTATTCTGTAGACTCGTTAGATCTTAAATTTAATTTTTTGTCATGTAGGATTCAAATTATGAGTGCGCTTTGAAATACTTGATTTTTTGACTTTCCGCCTTTCCCACAGTCGCTCGTTGGAGGAGAACGGAAGCTGACAGCGCAGGCGATCCCGCCCGCGGCCCCGTGGGACAGAGCGACTGGAGTGACCACCGCCGGCTTTACCCGCTCGCGGCCTTTGGTCGTGGTCGTCAAGTACAGTGACCTGTGGGTCCGTTAGGCCTAGGAGGACAGTGCGACTGGTTCACAGAGGAAGCTGCTGGGCAGGCCCCCGTGTTGGCGTGTTTGCATTGCTGCTTTACACCGAGTGGAAAATGGGGTGTGAAGAGCCTGGTATTTGGCATTTTTCTTCCCTCAGGGGAAAGAAACGGCCAAGGGGAGTGAAGATTCGGTGTCGGATAACTTCATACTTTTTAAAGACTAAAGCAGCAGAATGACTTGCTTTGTAAAATTAACGATAAAATAAGACAGCAGCGATGACTTGCCTAGCATTGTGTCGGAACTTCCCGTCAGAGCCGTGAAGCTGGATGTCACGGGGTCCGCTCCGGTGTCTGTGGTGTCAGTTCAGTCAAAGACCAAGGCCTGAGGTCGTGGCGGGGGGCGGCGGGCTCACTGCCGAGCTGCCGTGGGTGCGCGGCCAGGGACCCTGTGAAGATCGCAGCAATTACACTTATTTATGAATTTACTTCAGTTACACTTAAAATTAAATTTTATTATCAAAAAATCAAGGTATTGAGTCACCGAAGAGATGGAAAAAACTCAGTGTTTCAGTGAATAAACAATAGTTACATTTTCAAGATCTCTGGGTATACGATTGTCCCACTTCGTTGAACACGCTGTCATTGGCGAAGTTAAAAATACATGTCGCGTCCTTCCCATTTCGCCCTGTAGTTTACAAGGAAATAATGTGTAATCTTCCGTGCAGACTTGGCAGAGCCGTTTTTGCTGTACTTGGGTTGAAACCCCTTGTCTGCAGGGAACAGTGTGTGTGGCCTCTCGAGGCGCGTGCGGGTGGGGATGCTGTGCCACGCGGCCTTGCCCTCCCCGGCTTCCCTGCCCCCGTTTCCCAGCGGCTCCGCTGCCCCCCGCCCGGGCAGTGATCCGACGACCTCGGAGTGCTGCGTCACCGATCCCAGGGCGGACCTGTCCGTCCACTCACCCCACAGCTGCCTGTGTCACTCTCTGTGACTGGAGGCAGTGTGACGCAGTGGCTCAGGCAGGAGCGCCCCAGGGACCCAGGCGATGCCTGGAGAAAGGGCTGCAGCGCCCGCGCTGGTTCGGCGGACGGGCAGTACCACAGCGGCACCACGGGCCGGGAGGAGGACCGAGGCACTCGTGGGACGGGAAGGGGACCGAGCCTCTGCTGTCTTGTCCTCGGTGCCTTTCCCGTGGATCATAAAGACTGAGTGGTTTTTGTAATACGACCCGTAGATGAGAAGAACAACATTATATTTTGGGAGGAAGTTAGCATTTTCTGTCATCAGAATTGATTGCAGGTGCTGCTCTGTTAGGGCTGACCTGTCCTGAGAGCACGTGTTTCGTCTTTGAAAATGTCTCTTGTCCAGACACGTCCTGCCGAGCGCTGGGCTCCGCCCCGCACGCACGGGGTTGTGGTTGAGCGAGTTGGCTGAGTGGCCCATGCAGGATCCTCTTGGCTTTGGCTCGATGTTTACCAGCCTTCCACAGCATTGCATGTTGCTCACTTTCGGTGCAGAGCAAGTGGCAGCTCCTGAAACCAGGAACGGCCGTGAAATTGGGACCTTGCCCCTCACAGAGGGCAGCAGACACGCGGGCCCAGGCCTGTAGCTGGGACCTGGGGCCGGGACTTGCCTCTGGCTCTGACGTGGGCACAAGGCCGGGGTCTGGGGGGTCGTTACTGGTGGGCGTGTATTGGCAGACCCCTGCTGTCTGCACAGACATGCACAGGGCAAGGTTTGCACGTGAGTACGGCTTTGCCTTCCATGTGGCTGGGTTCATTAGGACGGTATTGGCTGATTCTTCAGTCACTCGGCGTTTGGTGGTAGAAAGGAGGGCGGAAGGGAGGCCGTTCTCCCTGAGGACCCTCAGTCCTCCCTTGGGGCAGGGCAGTGCCGCTCAGCTGCAGGGCCGCCCCTGCGGGGCGACGGGCGGTCCCAGCTCTGGGCCCTGACGGCTTCCAGAGCCTCTGCCTGAGCCGTCGATGTCACCACCAGCGTCTAAGCTCAGGGGCTCGTCTTCACGCCAGACGGCTGGCCATGCCGAGGGGCCCGCGCCTTGGGCTGCCGCCGTCCACCCTGATGCGGGCCACTCGCGATTGGAAAACTCGTCCGCGTGGCGCTTTCTTATTCTTAATTAAGTTTGTTAATGAAACCAGTCAGAGACCCAGAGTAGAATTTAGAAAATCAAATACGAAATGGAAAGAACAGCATTTTCAGAACTCGTAATGTTTTGATTTTCTTTTAAAAACCCGAGATGGCCGAACGTAATGTTCAAGCGGAGGCTGTTTCCCGTCGTCAGAGCACCGACGGCGTGGAGTCCCTCTGACCCACACGCGCAGCCTTGCAAAGTCCCAGTGCCTCAGGCGCTGCCCGGCTCCTGGTCTGAGGAGCTGCAGCCGCGCTCGCAGGCCGTGGGACACGCTGGCCACACGCGCTCTGCCGGCCCAGGCGCTGGGATGCGTGTGAGAATCACACTCTGGCGACTGGGGCTGTGGGTGCCCAGCCAACCTACACGAGCTGCACTTGTGCCAGTTTCCCCTGCGCTGGCTGCAGCGCGTTTCCCGGCAGAGCCGGCGGCTGAGGCACAGGGTCCCCACGAGCTCGCCTCCGGTCACCTGCGCCAGCCCCACGGCCTGGAGGCTCGGGGCACCTGTGTCCTGACAAGTGGGTGCCGCGTGGGATTCGGGGGCGGTGGGGCCCGGAGTGGCGCTGCTAAAGGTGGGGCCTGGCCGGCCACGGCCGTGCCATCCGGGGACCTGCGAGAACTGCAGATTCTGGGCCCCGCCCCGTCACGCTGAAGCAGGGGGCAGCCGGTGGTCTGTACTGTAGCAACCCCCAGAGCACTCTGACCACACGGCGTTTCGGGAGCCCCTGTGGGCAGTCCTGGGCTGGCCTCTCTGAGCCCCTGGGATCCTCCGTAGATGCAGGTTCGATGGGTGGGGGGTTGGCCAGGGACCCCACACTCGTGACAGTGGCCAGCTCCACCTGGAGTGGGCGGTGCCTCGGGGCCAAGTTTCACAACCAGCTCTGCTGCCACCGGCAAACCCAGGACACAGGGCTCAGCTTGTCTGAGCCCCAGTTCCCACATTCATGAGGGGCTTTGTCTGTGCCCGTCGGAGCACTCGCGGTCAGCTGCAGCCGGGGCCCCATGCGGTGAAGCTGTTGGCGGCGGGCAGGGCCTGCCGGGAAGGCACAGCGCTGACTTTTCTCTCTCTGTCCGTCTGTCTCTCTGGAGAGATTTCATGAAGAGAGCTAGATCCGGCAGTTGGGAGGTGATTTTTAACTGGTTGGAACTCACCAGAACCTCAGGCGCGCTCCGCAGTAAGTTAACGAGCCACGTGGAGTCTGACGAGCCTCCGAAGGAAAGTTCGCTTGGCTGGAGGGCGGCTGCTGTCCCATGGGACATGACGTTCCGCCGCCGACCCACAGGGAGGGGACGGCCCCGCCACCCTGTCTTTCTTGACAGGGTCTGTCCAGCGGCATGAAAAGCAGAGGAACCGAAGCAGCCTGAAATGTCTGATTTTCCCAAAGGCCTTGGAAGGACGCGAACAGTCCATGATGCCACCTGCCAGGTGCCACCAGCGCCGTCATCCAGCATCCTGACAGCAGAGCAGATGGCGTTCACGGTCCCCGTTTACGTTCTGCCACTTCCCCCATGTGCTCTGTCACGACACCCACCGGTCCTTCCCACCGTGCGTCTCAGTCCCTCAGACGCATTTTAAAATAAATTTTCCCCCCAGCCCCTCCGGTGTCCAGCACACTTTAGCGTGCCACTGGCATTTCTGACATGCGCCCAGTCCCAGTTATCGGGGAGCCTCGCCTTCCAGTGGCACGGGAGCCGTGCGCCCCATGCCAGAGAGGTGGCGCGGGGCAGGCGGCCCGGCTTTCCATTTGTGGCTCTTGGCTGAAGCCTCACATCAGCTGGGCGGATACAGGTTTAAAATGACGGGAAAAGGGTGTTTTATGACTGAGTGTAATTGAGAATCGGTCTTTCACTTTATGGGCCTCTGGGAATACGGCGCAGGCCCAGGAAGTTACAGCAGACGCTAGAAATGCGAGTGAGCCACATGTGCTGTGGGGTCCCCACCACGTGAAGGCGGCACAGCTACGCTTGCCTTTCTCCCAGTCAAACCCTCTCATCCTCCTTCCAAAAACGGGAGTGAGTAACAAAGCAGCAGATGACAGGCCGAGGCGCGGGGCAGGCTCTCGGGAGTCTGGGGGGAGAGTCCCGTGCCCCGCACCGGCCCCCTCGCGCTTCTTCCCAGAATTGTTGACGCCGCGTGGGCGAGGACCGGCCCTGTCTCACCAGCAGGGCGGCTCCAGCTCACGGGAGTGTCAGTCCACTCACAGATGTCTTCACAGCTTTGATCTGAATTTGTGTGTTTTCATGAAGCTCCACTGTGGCAACTGGCTGGACAGACTAGAGCCTCCTTCAGAGCTGCTGTCTGCACCCCGCGCTCAGGGGCCCCGCCCACCCTCCGCCACCACGCAGCGCCCCGAGTGGGAACTGCTGTCGCAGGGACCGCCCGGGCCCGGCTCCTGTGTTCTGAGGAAGCCAGGACACGTGATGATGATCTGTCCCAATCTTTGACGAGGTTCTTCTGTGTGGGAAGGTGTTTTGGGGACACCTACCAAAAGTGGGGCTTTTTTTGGTTGCTTCTAGAAGAAATATTGATGGCTTGGCCCGGGTTACCTCTTGCTGCTGAGTCCTTAGCTCCTCTCCAAGAATGGGCGTGGTAGTGACCTCTATGAATGCGGGACCCCACATGGCACTGGGGGGTCAGGGCAGATGGGGTGAAGGTCCTTGTCCCCTGACCCAGGACAGAGGTTATTCTGCGTCATCGAAGTGGCCCAGGGCACTCACCGGGGTCCTCGGGAGGAAGCCCAAGGTGTCAGGGGAGATCCGTGGTGTCGCTGGCTTTGAAAGCGGAGGAGGGGATATGGGCCCAGAGCTGCGGTCAGTCTGACACGGGCAGTGGCCCTGCCGACACCGTGGTCTCATCTCAGTGAGGGACCGGCTTTGGACTCTGACCAATGGAACTGGGAAGCAGTAAACTGGTGTTTTGAGCCACTCAGTGTGTGGTCGTCATCGTGCAGCCATAGGGAGACTGTGTGACAGTTGGCCTGCCTCCAGGACACGGTGTGCACCTCCGTTTCAGGGCAGGGCTGTCCCAGGACAAGCGCCACCAGACACGCATGCCTGGGATCTCATCCGCTGTCCACGTCCTCCACGCACACAGGCCCTCGGGGGGTGGCCGCCACCGCGGGAAGGTGGGTATAGCTCTGTGTGTGTGTGCCAGCCCTGCCACAGACACCCCCCCGGCCCCCGCCACCAGGCCCTCCGGGCGCAGAACAAGGGGTGGCTGGGGGTGCAGTGGGGATGGCCGGCAGGTGATTCCCTGTGTCTGCGGCCAACGCTGCTGTGGGAGCATAGAGTCCGAGCCGCCCGACCCGGCCTCACCACGCACCCGCCACTCCTAACAGCGAGTGCGGCATTGCCTGGTGCACGTGGCTGTAACCGTGGAGTTTGTCTCGTGACTCCACAGTGTCTCAGGACAAGCTCCCGAGGGCAGAGCGGCCGGTTCTGGGGTCTCCGGCACACCCCGTAGCTGCCAGGTGTGGAGGCCACAGCTCGAGGACGCAGGGAGGACACAGCTGCTGGATTCCAACGACGACACGTGCTCTGGACCTCTCCTCCGGCTCCCGCACACAGAACGTTCCGGGGGGGGGGGGCACGTCCTGGACTCCCGGGTCAGCCTGCTCCGAGTCACGCGGGATGTCCCCCCCGAGAGCGAGGCCGCGAGGACGGAGCGTGTGACGCCGACTTACTGGAAGCCTGGTGGGGAGACGCCAGAGCACAGCCACAAAACGTTTCCACATGTTGGGTCAGCGGCTTTGAACGAAGTGGAAATATTTATCCTGGATTAGAGAGCTTTGAGGGGTAATGAAATTACAGAGCTTAGATCCTCGGAGTGCTCAGCCTTGGCTGCACACTGGAGCCATCTGGAGAGACTTCAGCCCCGCTGCTCGGCCTGGCCCGGGGGCTCCGAGGCAGCCGACAGGAGAGGGGCCCGGTCCCCGGTCTGCTTCGGAGGCACTGTGCCGGACCCGAGGCTGGGGCCGCCTAAACTCCGAGAAGGCACGTGATCGTCATCACGGCCTCCCTCTCCCGAAGCCTGTGGAGCCAGACGGGTGGTCGTCCAGCCGAAACGGGAAATGGTGGCAAGTTCTGCCGCCTCTCGGCCACGTTGGCCCACGAAGCAAACGTCGTCAGATAAGAACCAGCCTCAGGTTTTTACCCCAAAGTAAACCTCTTGCTCTCGGCCTCTGTCAGCATGAGGCCCCGCCGAGAGTCTCCCTGCCGCGGAGCAGGCGCCACGTGGCCCGGCCCCGGGGCCTCCACTCGGACACCCTCACGGGAGGGGGTGCAGCCCCGCCCCAGCTCTGCGTCTCTGTCCCGCCTGAGCCTCAGCACCGTCGCCAGTGACGCTCTCGCCCCACGAGCCACCACGCCGCAGTCCTTCCCACGAGCCAGCATCCAGCTGCGGGCGGGCAGGCGCCGGGCCACCTCTGTGGCCACTAGCCCCACAGGGGACGCTGGCACCAAGGGCTGACAGCGACACGGCACAGGCCGCTCTGCCGTTCTCTCAGCTGTTACTGACACAGCTCAGTCGAGTCTCTAACAACCCAGACACAACAGTAAGCGCTGAGAAACAACCAGCAAAAGCACCACACGGGAGACCTGGGGGACGCGAACCTGGGCCCTGGAGTCCAGGCCGGGCCCGGGTCCGGGAGGCAGCCGGTCAGCGTCTTGCCGGGCGGAGCCTGCAGTGGCCTCAGCGTCAGCCGGAGGGGGGTCCGTGGGCGCCGTGGGCATCTGCCAGCCGTCTCCGCTGTCTGCCTACAGACCTCGGCTCTCGTGCTCCCCGTGAGACAGTGTCGTGCCAGCCTCTGACGGACACATCGTCCCGAGCCACTTCAACGGGCACCTGTGGTTTGTGCAGCTCCACCCCGCGGGGGCTCTGACAGAGCGGTGTCACCCCTCCGGTGCCCCAGGGTGGTGTCATTCCCCAGCTGTCACTCTCCTGCTAGAGCTCTGAGCAGGGCTTCTTCGTTGACGGGAGGGACGCGTCTCAGTTCAGTCCTGCCCTCCACGAGGACGCAGACACAGCCGGGCTTCTCTCTGACGCGGCCTTCGCCTCCGAAGTCCTGTGGCCCAGCTGTGCATTCGCGTGTCCGCAGAAGCAGACGTTAGGAAGTTTGGCAGGGTTTGATCCAGGGATGTGCAGCAAGTAACATGGGCCCCGAGGTGCTTCCGAAGCAGCAGTTCCCCTTTAGCGCCCGAACCAGACCCCCGTGGGTGCAGCCCCCGCAGAGGTGGGCAGGAGAGAGGCCGGAGGACCCCGGGGCAGGCCGCAGGCGCCGCCCCTCAGGCCGCATCTGTGCAGGGCAGGCAGGGCTGTGTTCTGCGATGGCGGTGGCGTGGCTTCACTCGTTGCCTGCTGACCCCCCGGGCCTCACACTCATGTGGCTCCGTCGTCCACCTGGGATCCCACGCAGGAGCCAGTCCCTGAGGCCACAGCGGCCTCTGCGGGTGAAGGTGAGAGGTCAACCGGGAGGGGCGTGGTGCCGAAGCCCTGGGGAGCCGGGTGGCGCTCGCCCCCTGCCAGCCCTGCCCCACCCTCACCCGCACGTCCTCTCCTGACCGTCAGCGCCCACGCAGCCCGCGGACGGGCCCTGGGGCTCCCTACGGCGGCTTTCCGCATTCGCGTCACGGGGCAGGAGGTGCCTCTCGAGCCGTTGTGGCAGGTGGTGGTGGTTCTCTTGTGAGAGGGATAGTAGTTGGGCTGTGCCAGGTGCCGTTCTCTCAGTCGGCGCGTATTAGCTACCTCACTTCTCGGACCCGTGCTCAGCCGGGGGTGCCACCTCCGGCCCCATTTTATGGATGTGAACATCGAGGCAGATGAGGCTGGAGGTAGCACAGAGCCAACACAGCTGGACGATAGCCGTGTGGCTGTCCCCCATGCTGGGGCCACTGGGCTCTGTGGCTCCCGGGGACCCAGGGCACCGCAGCCTTGCCCGAGGAGGAGGCAAAGTGACATTCTGAACAATCTTCAACGGGCAGAAAGCACTGTCCGCAGAGCTGCTCAGACTTGCCTGCCGCCTGGAAGGTACGCTCCATGAACGAAGACACGGGTCTCCGTGCCCTTGGGAAGAAGGGCGGTGACCAGGGTGACAGGCCCCTGTTGGGGGAAAAGTCGCCCGAGACACTCAGCTGCCCGGCAGCCGAGCCGAGTCGTGGGAGCTCGCAGGTGAGGGGGCCGGAGGCCCGAGCGCGTTCCGGGGTTTTCGGCCCAGAGTGAACACAGGGTTGCTTTTCCTAGAGTGTTCACGACCGTTAGAAATGGAAGCCACGTTGTTCATAAGTAGCTACTGCTGGTTTCCAGAGCCGTCGCAGGCAGAGAAGGCGTGCGCTGTCGCACAGCAACCTTTTCGTGCTTCGGGCCTTCAAGCCTGGAGTTTTATGGCATCTGGTTCAGAACACGAGCTCTCAATTTTTCAAAGGAAGCGTCACCGTCCCGGCAAGTCCCCCTCAGCCGGAGGTGCAAACCTCGTTACTTGCTGCTCTTAAATGGCTGAGAAGGCAAAGGCTTATTTTTTTCCACAACAGGAATTTTGGACCTGATTTATTTTGAGTAATCTTTTGCCAGCTCTGATAATCTGCATCCGTTTGTCCGGTGTGGGGGAGATTGTTATTTTTTTAAACTTAGGTTTTGCTGGTGTGTGATTTACATGAAGAGGAGCTCATCCTTCGTGGGCACAAGTCAGGGAGAGCACACGTATCCAGCCAGGCCGCCCCCACCGCGGGCCAGGCCGGCAGCGTGTCCTCGCCCAAGCCCACGGCCGTCAGGAGGGACGCGGTCCTCGCCCCACATCCCACTGCCACTGCATTGTGGACCGTCCTGGTCGAGGAAGGAAGGACAGGAAGACCAACGAGGGAAAGGCTCGGAAGAGGAAAAAACTCATTATTTGCAGATGATTTGATTCACGTAACGGGAAGTTAAAATCTAGTTTCAAAAGTCAGTACACCAATAACAACAAACTAAATTTACATAATAATATGTCTTTCATAGTAGCAAACAAGACTGAAAGGATCTAGGAGCTTAACTAAAAAAACCAAAACTGTGGAGGCAATCGCGAATCTCGAATAAGTCACACGGAACAGTGTCCAAAGAGCCTCCCATGTCCTCCTGTAGCCCGCGCTACAGCTCAGCATTGCTCCGTGACGAGGCTTCGCCAGTTACGCATTTATCGCCAGGACCGGTCAAACTCCTCATAAGGCTCAATAACGTTATTCCGAAAAATATATATTGAGAAAAAAAGACTTGTAGAAGGCTAATTTAACTTCATAGTTTCTCTGTTAGGTAAGAAATACTTCAAAATCATTGAACTAAAAGCTATGTGGTACTGACTGAAGAGCTAAAATAGAGGTAGGGGAGTATACTGGCGAATTCAGAGATGGCCAATGTCTGTTTGGGGATTTAATACATATTAAATATGGCACCGCAAAACAACTGGGAAAAGGTGGATTATTTGCTGCAATGTTTAAGAAAAAGCTGCCTGTCTATATTGAGAAAAAATAAAACGACATCTATTGAAGCTTGCGCTTGGCCGATGGTTTGATTATGCGAATGTAAAGGTGGAACGAAGTAGAGAAATCGTAGGAGGTGGTTCTGTGGTCGATGCTTTGGGGAGGCTTCTTAAAGCTTGAAAACTACCAAACCAGAAACAAAACATTGGTCAGTTTATTTCCATCTAATTATTACAGATTTATTTGCAATGAAAGGCTCCATGACAGAGTCAATGGCCATTGAAAATAGTAACATTTAAAACTGAAAAAATGAGTCACATTTTCAGGGAAAACGTGAACCCCGATTCTCGCTGCCTCCCAAGTCACCTGTTCAGCATCCCCGTTGGGCCTCAGCCCTACACCAGCTGAAACCAGACCTGTGAGTGGGGCGGGCGCCGGTGTTTACCTGGAACCCACCCTGGGGTGGCAGAGAGTCAGAACCAAAGCCACCACGTGAGCAGGATCGTTGCGCATGTGTGGTTCTGGGCGCGTACTGTACCCCTGGGGGTGGGTTCGTTACTGTGTGTCTTTCCTGGAACTCGTTTTGCTCCCAGAGACATTTTGGTATTTCCCTAATGCCAGGAAATTCCGGGTTTTATTCCTTCAGATGCTCCCTCTTCTCTATCCGCTCTGCTCTCCCCTTCTAGAACTATTGAACCGATACTAGGCTTCGTCAGCCGGCCTCTCCTTCGCGTTTTCCGTCCTGTCAGCTCACTGAGCTCTGGGTGACTTCTTCCCGCCCGTCCTCCAGATCACCAGTTCTCTCTCCAGCTGCTTCTCATCAGCTCCTACCTGAGCGACAGAATGTTTATGTTTGATGACTCTGCTCTTATTTCTAGTTTCATTTTGGTTCTTTCCAGCCTCCCAGTTCTTTATTACAGCACCTTATTCTACGTTCTGTCTCCGATCACTTCAACACGCCTCTTTCAAGGCTATCTGTAATGGCCCCGTTGTCTACGGTTTGCTCCACTGGGTGCTCCGGCCAGTGTCGGCGGAGCCCACGTTCCTTGTTGTTAGTTACTTGACTTAATCCCCTCGTACCACGTGACGTGATTTAAAACACAAACTCTCCTATGGGACTTTGGGGTCATTTCCTGACCTTGGGCTAAGATATCCTCGCCTCCCGTGGGCGTCTGGGGTTGAGAACGGGAGTTCCCTGGCTCTTGCAGGGTCCTCAGGCCCAACGCCACCCTCATGGCGCCCGACCATGCGTTGTCTTTGCTGTCTGCACAGCCCTCGGAGTCCCGTCCCCACCCCACGCTCTCTGAGAGCCAAAACCAGTGACCCCCTCAGGGCAGACAGAGGCTGGCCTCATAGCCTGACTCCGGCTCCCGTCTGTCTGTCCCTCGCTTTCTCGCCCGCTCGACTGCGTAGATTGATGAGCCCTGCGAAGGCCCTGGGGCCGCCAACCTTCCCAAGTGTGACCACGTGGGAGCTTACCGTCTGCAACAGCGGACTGAGTGTCCCCGCTTTAATGGGAACTGAACAGTCACTGTGATGGGAGGGCCTCGTTATATTGTAGGAAAGGAGTCACCTCTGTCCCTCACAGCTTGTCTGTCGGCTGCACTGCCTTTCTGGGGAATTTCCACCCGCACGGCCATCGCAGGAGCCTCAGGAAACTCGAGTCCTTTGCCCATGTGGACCAAAGTCTGGACTGGAACTGAGGGAGCAGTGGCTGACGCGGACACCGTGTGGCTTAAGTGAGCGAAGGGTGGTGTTTTATTTTTTTGTGGTTTTTTTGTTTTTGTTTTTGCTGTTAATTCACTGTGTTTTTTTCTGACCATGTGGACCAGAGAATTAGAACCACGTGGTTTCTAAGGAGAAAGGAGGATAAAGACGACTTACGTCACAGGTGCTGACAACCGTGTTCTCGGGACAGCTGCGTCGCTGGCTTTGGGTCTGGGGTTCCCAGAGCCATGCTTGTTCTTCAGCTCCCTTGGACATGCCAGTAACCGCGTGACGAAGTGCCCATCGGCCAGCTCCTCCAGGCTGGTTCTGCCCCCGCCACCTGGCGCCTCGGCCCCGCCCTCTGCGGTCTCACGGCTGCTCCCCCGTCCTCCCCGCAGCGTTCGCATGCTTTCCCTTGCCACGTGCCGGCTGCGTTTGGTCCCCTGGCACCAAAGGACTTGCTTCATATCTATCTTTTTAAAAAATCCTCTCCTGAAGCTCTTCCCCTGTCTTCCTGTGGCCCGTGGTCCACGCCACTCCAGCCGCCCGTCCCCGCTGCCTCCGCTCTCTCCGCAGCCACAGATACACCCGGGGATGAGTGGCACGCGTTCTGTGGTCGGTGAAGCTCTGAGGCGGAAGGTCGGGTTCCTGGACAGATTCTAACGGGAACCATGTGAATGAGGGCGGATGCATCTGCCCTCCCGACTCGGTCGATTTTCCCTCCTCGTGATGGGTCAAGGGTTGGGAAACGGTGTGCCGGCTGTCTGCCTTGTTTCTTTGTGTTGTTTGAAGACATTTTCTGAGAAGGGCATTGAGTGTTTCACGATGTCGCCGGTGGCAGGTTTGCAGCTGTGTTCGCAGACCGAGAGATTCAGCGCAGGGAGACCTCGCCTTCTGCAGCCCTGGCCGCGTGTCGTGCGTCATCGCCGCCGTCCACGCAGAGGCACTGTGCCGAGAATGGGAGAGGCCCTCGAGCATGAAATTTCTGCTAATATTGCCTTTATTTACTTATTTAGGGTTTTCTTGGATAAATTTTATTTTTTAAATATTTTATTACTTTTAACTTTTTTAATTAAAAAAATTTTTTGTATATTGCCTTTGTATATACATTTTCTCCAAAGTGAGTCACAATTCCAGTTATGTTGACTATGACTATAAAAAAAGAAAATTTAAAATTATTTAAGGTAAATGATAATAGCTAATATCTTAGAAATGTATATATTTAATGTAAGTGATGATAGCGAAGTAATACCTTTAAAACGCCTCACGTGTATAAGTACTGGAGAGCTTTACTGGGGGGTAAAGGTCAGACAAAATGGATTTGGAAAAGCTACCGAGTCGAAGGAAATCCCCAGCTCCGTCATGTCCGCTTCCGAGGAGTCCCTGGAAAGTGGTGGCCAGGCTGCGAGGACGCGTGGGGCCGCGGCCCGTCTGGCACACTGCGGGCTGTCGGGGGTGGAGGCCACACTTGGGGTGGGTGCACAGCAACAGGACCCTCCCGTATAGGTCGGCAGAGGATGGGGTGCTGGTGATGCCGGATGCGCAGTCGTCCATGTGCTGCAGGTGTGACGTGAGGCTCTCGTGTGTCGGTGTTTTAAGGCACGACCTGTTTTCATGCCATGAGCCCATGTGCTTACAAAGGAAAAGGAATCGGTTCTGTGCTAACTGGACTTCACTTCATTAACTTGTTTTTATAATAATCCTATGAGTTTGATAGGCATTATTATTATTATATTAATTTTACAAGTCCTTGACAAATGCCACATCGCAGGGAGGGCAGTGACACAATCTCACCTCAGAAAACCTGTTTAAAGGCGTCCTTGTCGCACACAAAATCCATGGACTTGTTCGGATCCAGGAACATGCCTGTTTCTGGGTGTGTGGGAAGGAAAAGCCACGCCAGGCTTGGTAACCACCCTTCCCCCGAGACGGTGGCGCTGAGCAGGTGAGTGAGCCCGGCCACAGGCTGGCGGTCCCCCGGGTGGAGCGGGAACTGGGCGGGACAGGCAATAGGGCACAGGTGAGACCAAGGAAGACTGCAGGAGCGGCCCCAGTGTGGGGCCGGAGCAGTGGAGGGCTCCCTGGTGACAGAGAGGAGCCCCAGGGGTGCTCCCAGAGCCGGTGCGGGGAGACGGACTGAGGGCCCAGAGCCTATGGGGAGACACCGTGCAGCCCCAAGCAGGGATTTCAAAACCACCTCGCAGTTTGTGCCAGTGGGTTACCCAGGCATCTTCCTGACCCCCCGTAAGGACTGCACGGTGGCCAGTCTCCACTGCAGAGGTCCAGGGACCGAGGCTTCGTGCAGCTTCCTGGGGTGGCCCTGCGCCAGGGAGGCCGCCTGCAGTGGCTGGAAGAATGGAGATGAGGCGGTGAGGAGGCCGGGGTGAGCACTCGGTGGGGAGGGGGCTCTCCTCAGGGGTCAGGTCCCCATCAGGAAAGGAGGGGAGATCCAGCTCTGTGGCCGGCCGAGGCTGTGTGACTGGACGGCGCCTAGGATTCCTCTTGGTGTTGGAACGGGAATGACACGTGGCATCTGTCACGGGTTTGCACAACTTGGGCACACCCATGCTTTGTGGACAACAACAGAGGAATGTCGGCGTGGCCCGCCCACGCTGTGTGGCTCGGGGGGCGGCGGCCTGAACATGTCCTGGATCAGACCAGACGTTCATGGGAGGCCGGGGTGCATGGGATGCAGGCCCCTCTCCTGCATGCGGAGCTCGTGCCCTTCCATCGGCACAAGTGCCGCTGACTTCGTGCTCCAGGTCCGGGGAGAAGGCGCCTGGCTCTGCCCATCGGAAGGGTGCTCCCAAAAGAGTGACTGTCCGGCGGAGGAGGACACGGCTGGTGCAAAGGGCTGCAGGTCCGCCCGCCCGGGAGAACAGGTGTCCGTGGGAGTGGGCAGCTCAGGATTTGACAGGAGGTGGCCAGCAGGTACCTTGGTATTGATTCTAGTAGATTGAACCATATGAAATTACCAGTTTTCAACCGTTTTTGATATACTAAAATGGCGGAACGGCTTTCCAAGGAGGGAAATACGTACATATATATGCGTTCCTGCGTCCCTCCCTCCTCTCTCCCCTCTTTGACGTCTTCCCTTTGGTGCCAGCTTCGTTTCGTGCCCTAATAAAAAACAACGTGTTCCAATTGTTTCTTCTGCATGTTCCCGGCTAGATTTTAATTTCACTATTAATAGCTCTGCGGTACACGAGTTGGCCTTTATTTGTCGTTTCTTTCCTTTTTGTTTATTTTATTTTTAGACAGAGGAGAAGGGAGGGAGAGAAACATCCATGTGTGGTTGCCTCTCGTGCGCCCCCCACTGGGAACCTGGCCCACAACCCAGGCCTGTGCCCTGACTGGGGAATCGAACCGGCAACCCTTCGGTTCGCAGGCCAGCACTCAATCCACTGAGCCACGCCAGCCAGGGCCTTTATCTGTGGTTTCATGTCCTGCTGTGTTCCAAAAGTATTAAATGGAAAATCCCAGAAGTAGACGATTCACACGTTTTTAATTGTGCGCCACCCTGGACAGTGCGATGAAATCTCACAACGTTCCACCAGGACCTGACTCATCCCTTTGTCCAACGCCCCCACACTGTAGACCCTCCCGGCATCTGTGTCATCACATGGCCAGTCGGGGGGCCGCGGTGCTTGTGTCCCGATCACCCTCATGTAACCCGAGGGGCCCTGAGGAGCAAGGGCGGCGATGCCGGCAGCGCCGACAGGACAGAGAGGCTGCGAAGCGTGTCCTCTAAGGACAAGGCGAAGGCTCTTTGGCTTAATGAGGAGACAGACCCGCACGCGGAGGTCGCTAAGGCCTGTGGTAGGAACGAGCCCTACGTCCGTGCGGTTTGAAGAGGGAAGAGCATTTGGTGCTGGTTTGCTGTCGCGCCTCCGGCTGCAGAAGCCGTGGCCACGGGAGTGACCGTGCGGAGCTGGGGGAGACGAGGCACAGGCTGCGGGCATGGGGCGTGGAGAGAGTGCCTGCTTGGATCGATAGCAGCGAGTCTGCCGGGAGGCGTTGATCCCGGCCCACGGCCTCTGCCAGACGGTCCCGGAAGCAGACGAGTGACACGGATTCAGGAATAGTTTGGGGCTGGGGGGAGAGAGAGAGGGCGAGGCCACATTCGCACAACTGTTATTACAGTATATTGTTATAATTGCTCTATTTTGTTATTTTATAGTTGTTCGTCTATCACTGTGCCTGATTTATGAACTGGACTTTATCACAGATGTGCGTGTACAGAAAACACCCGGCACGTGTAGGGACTGGTGCCGTCTGTGGTTTCAGGCACCCCCAGGGCCTCGGATGTGGCCCCCCACGTGAGGGCCGGCTGCCGCCTGTGAGCACCGCGGTTGCGGACACAGAGGAGACAGCCCGTGAACGTGCCAGGGGCTGCCAAGGGCTAATGCGAAGCCTGGGCTCGGTGGGGCCGCCCATCTAGGGGGGCAGCCAGCAGGTGGGGGCATCGCCCACAGTGAGGCTATGAGTTGCATGGGGCGCAAGGCCACAGGCTACGGGAGTACTTCCCACGGACGGACCCCAAGCTCCGTGTGTTTTGTGTGTGTGGTTTGGTGGGGATTTTCACCAGGGGCTCAGAAAATGAGCAGATGCCATTGAAGGCCCACCTGTTCCCAGCGTGTGAGGTTCGTGAGGTACAAGGATCCCCCCCGAGGGACAAGGACCAAGCAGAAACAAGGGATTCGTGTCAGAGAAACATGCAGATTTGACTGGAAACGAGGGTGGTCGTCTGTGATTTGAATTAATGGCAAGAGAATTGAAGGGTTCAAAGGGAAGAGTGTGGACCGGCCAGGAGGCAGAGAGGCCCCTGGCAAGGGGACCAGAGATGCGTGTCCCCGACCTGGGGACAAACATGCCCCAGGGCGGTCAGGGAGACTTCTTTTTATGGCCCACGGAGAACTTGGGGATGGATTTGCTGAAGTTGCACTAATAGCAAATTTACCTCCTTTGTGCAAATGCTCACCCCCGCTGGGTCTTGGAAACGGGGTCACCGTCACTCTTCCCTGGCTCTACGGGACGGAGTTTCCTGGAGCCCAGGGTCTGCAGGCCTTTCCTGCCCAGCCCCTGTCGGTCTTCCTGCAGCGTGTGCGGGCGACTGTGTGCTCCGCCCGGGTGCCAGGCTGCCCCTGGCAAGGGCTCCCCCACGGTCGCATCTGAACGAGGCGTGTTGGCCGAAGTCGGAGACCAGCCTGGGACCGTACCGGGACCACTGGGATGTGACCGGCGGGCCTCGCAGGGCCATCGTCACTCGCCATTTGACTTGCAGTAGCAGCTGCTTTTGGAGAAAAGCCCCAAGTCCAGCCGCTTGGTACTAAAGTGGTAGTTGCCCATCTGGATAACAAAACAAACCAGGAAGGAAAGGGCGATCACAAGCATTTAGCAGGCGAGCAGGACGCCACTCCGCCTTCCTCCCTGAAATGCGTGACTCGGGGAGGGTGACGCCCGCGCCGGGACCCTCCGAGGGGGTCGCCGTCCCGCTCAGCTGACTCGGTCCTTGCCCCTCAGGCTGGGGTTTGTCACCATGTGCTCCTGGCGGGACCCCGCCAAGTTGTCGCGTGCGGTCAGCATCTCACCGAGCGTGTGCCGTGTCATGCTGTTCTCCAGCTGCTGCCTTCTCTGCACCCACGACCTTCACCAAACGTCACCGTCTTCTGGTTCCAGAAAGCCCCTTTTCTGTAACTCACAAGAAAACACTAAACTCTCTGCCAAAGAACTGAAGCTTTGCTCTCAAACCTGGAGAGCCACACGCACGGCACTGTGACGGAAGTGCCCAGGCATGTCAGACCACATTCCCCGGGCGCCGCGCCGGCCCTGGCGTACATGTCAGATGGATGAGAAACGCGGAAATAAAAACCGTCCTAAGTGAAACCATATTGCGTTCTCTTCTGCTGTGGAATAAATAAAACAACATTTTTCTTTCAAAGATATGGAATAAATCCATGAAGTTTGCTATGGTGGCTTTACTTTTTTTAAAGATTTACTTTTTAATTTTATTTTTAAGTATATTTTATTGATTATGCTATTGCAGTTGTCCCATTTTTTCCTCCCCTTGTGCCCTCCACCCTCCACAGCCCTCCCACCAGCATCCCCCCACCCCGAGTCCATGTCCATGGGTCGTACATACAAGTTCCTTGGCTTCTCCCTTCCCTATACTATCCTTAACCGCCCCCTGTCTGTTTGCACCTACCATTTATGCTTCTTATTCCTTGTACCTTTTCCCCCACTCTCTGCCCTCCCCGTCCCTGCTGATAACCCTCCGTGTGATCTCCATTTCTGTGATTCTGTTCCTGTTCTAGTTGTGTGCTCAGTTTGTTTTTGTTTTTGTTTTTTTAGGTTCAGTTGTTGATAGTTGTGAGTTTATCGTCATTATACTGTCCATAGTTTTGATCATCTTCTTTTTCTTAGATTAGTCCCTTTAACATTTCATTTAATAAGGGCTTGGTGATGATGAACTCCTTCAACTTTATCTGTGAAGCACTTTATCTGCCCTTCCATTCTAAGTGATGGCTCTGCCGGATAGAGTCATCTTGGATGTAGGTCCTTGCCTTTCATGACTTTGAAGACTTCTTTCCAGCCCCTTCTTGCCTGCAAGATTTCTTTTGAGAAATCAACTGATAGTCTAATGGGAACTCCTTTGTAGGGAACTGTCTCCTTTCCTCTGGCTGCTTTTAAGATTCTCTCCTTATCTTTAATCTCGGGTGATGTAATGATGATGTGTCTTGGTGTGTGCTTCCTTGGGTCCAACTTGTTTGGGACTCTCAGAGCTTCCTGGACTTGCATGTCTATTTGTTCACCAAATTAGGGAAGTTTTTTTCTTAATTAATGTTAAGTCCTGAATCTGCTTTGAGTTAGTGTTCTCTATGGTGTAAAATCTAATTCCTCTGCATGTGGATGTCCAGTGTCACCACCCCATTTATGGGGGAGAGTCTCTTGTTGTGTGTTCTTGCACCTTTGTCGGATCTCGGTGGCCCGTGTGTGCATGGGTCTATCTCTGGGCACCCCCTTCTGTCCCGCTGGGGGTGTGTGGCCACTTTCCTGCCAGGACCACACCATCCACATCACTGAGCCGTGGGAATATCTTTTGAACTCGGGAAGCTTGATGCCTCCAGCTCTGCTCCTCTCGCTCAGTGTTGCTTTAGCTACTCGAAGTCTTTTTTGGGTCTCTGTGAATTTTAGGGTCATTTTTTTCTATTTCTGGGGGAAAAAAATCTGGATTTTGATGGAGATCATATTGAATCTGTGATAACTTTGGATTGTTTGACTATTTTTAATAATATAAGCTCTTTCAATAAGCAAACATGGGATGCATTTCCATTTTTTTGTGTCTCATTTCTTTTACCAGTGTTTTATAATTCTCGGTGTACAAATCGTTCATTCATCTCCTTGGTTAAGCTGAATTCTAAATATTGTGTTCTTTTTGAAGCCATTATTAATGGGATTGTTTCCCTAATTTCCTTTTCAGATAATTCTTTATTGGTGTATAGAAATGCAACCAATTTTTTTATGGTGATTTTGTATCCTGCAACTTTGCCGAATTCATTTTTCAGTTATAACAGTTTTTTGTGTGTGGAGTTTTAGAATTTTCTGCATATAAGATCATGCCATTTGCAAACACAGATAATTCGACTTCTTTCTTTCTAATTCGGATGCCTTTTTTTCTTTCTCATGCCTAGTTGCTCTGGAGAGGCTGTGTGTCGCCGCGGGGCGGGGAGGGGAGCGGAGCGGGTGGACCCTTGCCGTTTGTTACCGTTGAGTGTGGCGCCAGCTGCGGGATTTTCCTGTGTGGGCTTTACAATGCCGAGGTAAGTTTTTAATCGTGACGGGATATTGAATTTTATCAGATGCATTTTGTACATCTATGGAGATGATGATGTGATTCCATTCTGTTAGTGTGTGGTATTACCTTTATCGATCTGTGGATGTTGAAACATCCTCGCCTCCCAGGAACAGACTCCACTTGGTCGTGGTGTGCGATCCGTTTATGTGCCGCTGACTCTGCTTTGCTGATGTTTGTCGAGGATTTTTACACCCACGTTCACTGGAGACAGTGGCCTGTGTTTTCTCTCCCTATCGGTCATTGTCTGGCCTGCGTTTCGGGATGATGCTGGCTTCCTAAAATGAGTTTGGAACTGTTCCTTCTTATTCTATTTTTGGAAAAGTTTACGAAGAACTGCTATTAGTTCTTCTTTAAATATTCATAGGATTCATCGGTGAAACTGTCTCATTCTGGGCTTTTCCTTCTTGGAAGACCTTTGATTGTTGACTCAGCCTCCTTAGTTCAGACTTCCTCTTTTCTTCTGAGTCCGTCCTGGTGTCTTGTGTGTCTATAGAAGTTTATCTGTTGCTTCTGAGTTGTCTGATTCACTGCGATACTATTGTTCATAATGTCCCTTATGATATGTTATTTGTTTCTGTAGCATCAACTGTAATTTCTCTGTTTCCAGTTTGATTTTTTAAAATTTGAGTCTTCTCTCTTTTTTCCTTGGTCAGCCTAGCTAAGGGTTTGTCAATTTTATGTTTTCAAAAAACTCTCTTAATTATTGTGTGTTGATGTTTTTCCACTACCTGTTTCATTTATTTCTGCTCTTTATCATTTCCTTCCTCCGACTAAGTTCGGACTTAGTGTGTCCAGTCCTAGCAACTTGAGGTGTAAAGTTAGTTTATTTATTTGAGGTTTTTTTGGTTTTAATTTAGACATTTATCATTATAAAATGCCATCTTTGAACTGCTTTTGCTGAATTTCATAAGTTTTATGTATGTTTTATATTCATTTTTGTTTTTTCAAGGTATTTTGTAACTTCCCTTTCGATTCTTTGCTTAACAGTTGGTGAGAATGTTTCCTTTGCTTTTCATCTTTCGGGACCTTTCCCATTGTCCTTTAGGCATGTGCCTTGGGTGGGAAAAGACCCCTGGAGCGGCCTAATCTTAGATTTGCTGAGATCTTAGATCCTGTGACCAAGCGGTGGCCTGTCGGGAGGATGTGCTGGGCTCCTCCTGTGGCCACGGGGAGCACGGCGCCTGTCCAGCCAGGCCCACGCCGTACACGCGTCTGTTCGTCCCGCCATTTGGGGGTCAGTGAACGTATGACACGCAGCTTTCTAGCTACTTCAGCCAAATGCTGCATTAAGTTTTCCTTTAGAAAAGCGTGACTTCTTGGGGCTTTTCTCTTCCTGAACAAAATGACCTGGAATTCTTCGCCTAGAAAATTGCCATGTTAAATGGGGCGATTCAAGTACTGATTCCCCTATTTCATAAATTCTATTTTATTTTCCAGATGTCGTTTGTAAAATACAATTACAGAGAAAAAAACCATCTCAGTTTACACGGAAGGGCTTATGTCAAGTGAAAGACGTAGATAAGCTAAGAGAACGAATCGACCCGGAGCCTGTCTCGTGTCTTTGTTAATAAACAGTTAGCAGACTGTGTCTACTTAAATGTGAGTCTTTCTCACACCCCTTGACGCACACCCCCCGGGACACAAACAAGGGCAGCGACTGGTCCTCGGCTTTGACCGGGACGTGGGCGTCCTTGGAGCGGGGTGCCCCTCCCCCCGACAGAATGTCGCCCTCCTCCGCGTGGTCAGATAGCTCTAAGTAAATCACCGCGTCAGAGTGCTTCGTAAGCCCCGATGCCCTGCGTGTTCAGACAGACAGACTGGGTTTGGGAATCGACCATCAAAGCCAAAGCCCTTGGGAGACATGGAACTCAAGTGAAAGATGGTATTTGGTCTGTTTTTGACTTAAAGGTTTGGCCTTATCAGGTATCACTCATATTTTTGAAAAACTCTTAAAATTACATCAGCCTAGCACACACTTGGAAAATTCAAAACTGCTGAAAGAAAGGTAGGTGTCTTAGGATTGGGAACAGTGTTTATGTCCCTCCTCTGACAGTTTAGCTGCGGCAGGTTTGTTGGATGCGGCACCACCCCTCAAGGGGCCCTTCGAATAACTTAAGAATAAAACGAAACACCAGATTCTGCACTGGGAGCACCCGACATGCAGTGGGGTGGACACAGCAAAAGAGCGGCTCTTAGCTTCATTCAAGCAAAGCAGAAAACTCCTTCTGTCAGAAAGCTCACACCGTCAGCACTTCCGATTTCCATCCTGCCGCTACGGCTTCCCCGTTCCCACGGCGGGGCAGGAATCCAGCTCCCCTCCCCTTGTTCTTCCATTGCCACTTCTGCTTGCTACCTTCAATGTGTGGCGATTTATAATGCCACTAACACTTGTGTTCCATCGAAGCTTTCCAAGTATAGCATCCTTCATGTTTTCTCTTAATTAGATTTGAGTGCAAACACCCTGGGATGAGCTACAAAGTCCACAGTCGGCCCCTCACACATCAGTGGTCCACCAGCGCCCTGCATGAGGACGTGAGGACGGTCACCAGCAGGGCCCCAGGCGACTGCACCTGCCACACTGGGCGCACGTCCAGGGCCTTGGCGTCCGCTGCTCATCTTGCGGGTTTCCTTGTCTTTTCTTCAGTTCGATTGGCTGTTTCTTTTCCAGCTTCCTGACATGGAAGTGTGAGAAGTACCAGTTTCTCTCTTCTCACTTTTTTTGCTGCAACAAATGTGTTTTCAACATCCTTCTTAGGTCACTCGACATACAGTAAACCGAACCCACCACAGTAAAGCCGCTTGCCTGCGTAGAATGGAAGGAAGCTTCTTAAAGATCTTCTTAAACATCGACACCAAACTGTGTGCTTAGGGTTGGATAATATTGAAATCCAGAGTCCTCCTCTGGGGGGTGTGACAACCCACCCAAGTCTGCAGTCCCTGAATAAAACATCCGCTCCTTCAAAAGCCGGGGTCCCGTGGAGCTTGAGGAACCGGTTGGTGCGTGTAGCCCAGTTAATTCAGGTCAAAACTCCGACTTCCTGGGCCCAGTTACCTTCGGTGTGGCGTGCTCCGCTTTCCTGGACCAACGTGCCAGTTTCCAGAAAGCACTCGGGATGTAGAGATAAATGTTACTTGAAAAAAGTGCCGTAAGGTTGGTGGGAGGAAACAGAAACGTCCGCGTCCCCTGCTGCTCGTTGGCCCCCTAGCTCGGAAGTTTCCTGGGCAGTAAGCCCTGGTTTCGAAGTGTGTCTCCTGCAAAAACAGATGTATGGAGTAGAATTTCGCTTCCCGTCATGGTCCTCCATCAGCCCCCGTGTCTGGCACGGGGATTGCAGGGCGCCGGACCCCGAACGGAAGCCCCGGGAGAGCGAAGTCCCTGGGCAAGGCCCTCTGGGTAACGGGACAGCAGAGGCCGCGCGCTGGGGCCGCGCTCCCGTGCTCTGTGGCTTCTAGTTTCTTCACTGCAAACTCTCAGGTCACGTGGGCGGCACACGCATGGGTGTGGCCTCTGGGGAGGGGAAATCATGCTCTCAGTGGCCAAGAGGTAAGTGACACAAGACAGCGTGCTGAAGTGACAACGTTAGGGGCGGTTCTTAATGTGGCTGGAAAGGCACGGAACAGGACGGAAGTTGCATTTCCACCCCGAGATTTCACAGATCACTCGTCGGGATCGTCGGGCCTTAACAACAGCTCTCAGCGCTGTGCCGAGCTCCCAGGCTGACGGGGGAAGGGCCGTGTTCTCGGAGCGCGGCCGCCAGGGCTTTGTTTCCGGGCTGGGAGCCAGGGGGAGGGGGCCCCGCCGTCTGCAAGCTGGGGGTGGCGGTGGCGACGCGTGGTCCCTCCCGGCCCCTCCACCGCGTCCAGTCTGCGTCTGTGTCTCAGTAGGGGAAACATTAAATTGTTTTTTCTACTTCTTTCTTCCCCTAGGGGTGCAGAGACGTGGCCGTGACTCTAGTCACGGTGAGGAGGTATTTCATTCAAAATGTGAACAGAGAAATGTGCACACATTGCTATTTTTACGTGCTCCAACTGCAGACCTTAGCCCCCCAAGCGCACGCCGCTGCGAGAGGTTAGCAGGCGCGGCCCGCAGCACGGGAGCCGGGTTTCCGTTCTCTGCGCTGTGACTGTCCCAGGAAGCAGAGTGTTTTCCTCTTGGTACAAATTTTAAAACCGCCAGGGGAGAGGCGCTGGCCTTCCTGAAGCCGGAGCCGAGAGCCCTTCAGCCATAACCCATGGAGAGAGCACGAGACCGGACTTTTCCAGGCCGTGATTCAGCAAGCGCCGGTCTCACGTCCAGCCCCAGAAGCGCGGCGAGGTGACCCGAGGCCTTGCACACGGCCAGGGTGGCGGCTGGCCAGGTGAGGGGACGGAGGGCCGCCCCGCGCTCCGCCACGCCGTGCGCTCGGCGGCTACGCCGCCCCCTGAAAACCGCACAAGTGAGCTTTTGTGTTGACTGAGAAAAATGACCGAAAGCAGCCTTGCGCCGTAGCTGCCGTTTATTTGGATAAGAGCCTTTCAGAGGAAAACAATAACGCCACACGATTCGATTAAGATGTTTTAGAAATCTAGGCCCGTCTGTTCACTCAAACGTTCGTGCAGCTGTTACTTGAGTCGACAAACACTGCGCACGCTGGGGACGGGGGCAGCGCGTCGTCCCCGCTGACCGGGGCAGGCCCTGGAGCCCGAGCGCCTGGCGTTAGCCCAAGTCCACCGCTGCCCGCTGGGCCGCTGGGGATGCGCACGGAACGTTTCCAGCGTCGCCCCTCCACCTGGGCGGGAGGAGGTCAATGGTCGGCGTGTTGTGGACCTGCTGCCCACGCCGTTCAGCTAGAAACGCACGGAAGGGGGTCTGTCCCTCGCGGCCGACCTTGGTGAAACTCCCATCAAAGGACGTGCCCTGCAAAGACCCCAACCCCGTGTGCTCACGGTGGCCTCGCACAATGTTTCCCTCTCTGTTCCACGGCACACTTGTAGCTCGCGGTTGTAATTGCTGTGTGTTGTGTTTAAATGAAAAGTCAGGCCGACTTCCTTCTGCTTGTAACTCAGCAGAGTGTCTGAGGGACCCTACGGCAAACATGCCCTCGTGCACTTGGCATTTTTCCACCGACGCCCTCCTCCCAGCTGCTGGTGAGAGCTGGGGACGGGAGCCTGGCTGCGGCTTGGGGGCGACCTCGGGAGGACCTGG
>PVJD01014335.1:0-29560 GCA_004026545.1 Mormoops blainvillei | reverse complement strand
AAAGTCCCTTAGGGTAGAAAGTACTCACACTATAGCATGAGTTTGCATATTCTTCTTTATCTTAATTGTTTTCTCCCAACAACCTTCTTCTCTTCTAAATCTTTGTTTTCACTACAACCATGATATATGTTTTATCACATCACACTTGTTTATAATCTTTCTTTGTATTTTCATTCCCTACAGGATAAATGCATCTACTGTTATGTTTGAAGAGTTTCCTCATCCTGCCCTAGTCCTACCAGTATTATCTCTTCCCACTCAATTTGTGCGTTAGTCTTTCTGAACTACTCTAAGTTCCTTAATATAATCTGTGGTTCCTCATTTCTATAGTTTCAATTCTGCTTTCTCTTCTTGGGATGCTCTCCCCTTCACCCTGCTTTATGCATCCGGTCTAGTGATATGATATTTAACACTTCCACGTTTTGGGCTTTCCCTTCTCTATATTAATTTTCTTGAAACATTTATTCAGCTATAACTATTTTGTGGTTTCTTTCCTACTTACCTATGCATTAGTTTTTATTTTATTTTTGATTTGAGAGAGAGAGAGGAAGGGGTGAAAGAGAGAGAGAGAGATCGATTTATTTTTCCTTTTCCACTTATTTATGCATTCATTGGCTACTTCTTGCATGTGCCCTGAAAAGAGATCCAACCAGCAAACTTGGTGTATGGGACAAATACTCTTACTAAATGAGCTAACTCGCCAGGGCCATATACGCAGTGTTTTTATATGCCATTTATTTCAATGAAATATAATATTTTCACTGTGTCCTACTTAATAAATTGTATATTGCTTGAGTGTAGAGAACTTTTGTATTCCAACTCTTCCTCAATGATTAAAATAGTCTTTTGTAAAGTAGAAAGCTCCAAAATAGCTTGATGAATGCACATATGATTTAGCATTGGTTATATATTTTTTAACTTACATATTTACATACATAGAGACAGTGGTATCAGTGAATGATGATGAAAAAAGTGTATGTTTAGGTGAGGTTTTTAAAAAATTACCAGCTTATATATAAAAGCTTACATTTTCTAAATTCTTAGTTAATTAATTTCATTGTATTTTTGTCTATTACCATTTAGTCCCCTTAAAACCTTCCCCCCACAATAATACACTGTTTCATGTCCGTGAGTCCTTTTTCCTTTTTACTCAATCCCTCCAGTACCTAATCTCTCCCCTTTAGCTGTCATCCTGCTCTCTATGAGTCTATCTCTATTTTGCTTCATAGCTCAGTTTGTTCATTAGATTCCATATATGAGTGACATCATCTGGTATTTGTCTTTCTCTGACTGGCTTATTTCACTGAGCATAATGCTCTCCAGGTCCATCCATACTTTTGCGAAAGGCAAAATTTTCTTCCTTTTTACAGGCAAGTAGTATTCCATTGTGTAAATGCCCTATAGTTGTTTTACCCACCGATCTACTGATAGACACTTGGGCAGTTTCCATATATTGGTGATTGTAAATAATACTGCAATGATCACAGGGGTCCTTATGTTTTTTTAAATTAGTGTTTTGGGTTCCTTTGGATATATGCCTAAAAATGGATCACTGGATCAAAAGGAAGATCCATTTTTAATTCTTTGAGGTATCTCCATACTCCTTTCCTCAGTGACTGCACCAATCTGCATTCTCACCAACAGTGTAAAAGCGTCCCCATTCTCAACATCCTCACAAACATTTGTTTGTTGATTTATTGATGATGGCCATTCTAACAGTTGTGAGACAACATCTCATTGTGGTTTTAATTTGCATTTCTCTGATAACTGATGACATTGAGCATCTTCTCCTACATCTATTGGCCATCTGTATGTCCTCTGTTGAGAGGTGTCTATTCAGTTCCTTGGCCATTTTTCAATTGAGTTATTTGTTTTTTGGTGTTGATCTTTGTAAGTTCTTTATAAATATTGGATATTAACCCTTTATCAGATGTATTGGCAACTATGTTCTCCCATTCTGCGAGTTGTCTTTTTATTTTTTCAATGTTTTCCTTTTCTGTGAAAAAACACTTTAGTTTGATGTTGTTCCACTTGTTTATTTTTTCTTTTATTTCCCTTGCCAGGGGAGATATATCTGATAAAACATTGCTATGAGCTATATATAAGATTTTGCTGCTAATGTTTTCTTCTAGAATTTGTATGGTTTCAGTTCTGTTGTTTAAGTCTTTAATCAATTTTGAATTTATCCTTGTGTGTGGTGTAAAAATGTGGTTTATTTCATTTTTCTGCATGTGTCTGTCTAATTTTCCCAATAGCATTTATTGAACAAACTATTGTTAATCCATTGTATTTCCTTGGATCCTCTGTCAAATATTAATTGACTATAAAGTTGTGGGTCCATTTCTTGCCTTTCCATTCTGTTCCATTGATCTATGTATCAGTTTTCATGACAGTACCATACTGTTTTGATTAATATAGACTTATAACATAGTTTGATATTAGGTAGCATGATTCTTCCAATTTTGTTCTCCTTTCTCAGGATTGCTATTTTTATGCAGGGACTTTTTTGGTTCCATATAAATTTTTAAAATATTTATTCTAGTTCTGTGAAATGTGTTGTTGGAATCTTGATAAGAGTTGTGCTGAATCTATATATTGCTTTGGGTTTTATGGACATTTTAATGATGTTAATTCTTCCTATCCATGAACATGATATGTCCTTCCACTTATTTATATCTTCTTCAGTTTCTTTCTTCAGCGTCTTAAAATTTTCTGAGTACAGGTCTTTTATATCCTTGCTTAGGTTTATTCCTACATACTTTATTCTTTTTGAAGCAATTGTAAATGGGATTAAATGGGATTTCTTTAATTCCCTTTCTGTTAGTTCGTTACTGGCATATAAAAATACAACTGATTTCTGAATATTAATTTTGTATTCTGCTCTTTTGCTGAATCCAATGATCAGTTCTAGTAGCTTCTTTGTGGAATGTTTGGGATTCTCTATGTACAGTGTCATGTTATCTGCAAACAAAAACAGTTTTACTTCTCCCTTTCAGGCTTGGATTCCTTTTCTTTCTTCTTGTCTGATTGCTGTGGCTAGGACTTCCAGTACTATGTTGAATCAGTGAGGTGAAAGTGGACATCCCTGTCTTTTTCCCAATCTTAAGGGGAACACTTGTAGTTTTTGACCATTGAATATGATGGCAGTGGGGTTGTCATATATTGCCTTCATTATGTTTAGTTATGTTCACTCTATTCCTATATTGCTGACAGTTTTTATCATAAATCAGTGCTGGATTTTATCAAAATTTTTTCTGTAACCATGGATATGATCATGTGGTTTTTAACTTTCATTTTGTTTATGTGGTGAATCACATTTATTGATTTGTGAATGTTGTACCAACTTTGTGTTCCCAGAATAAATCCCACTTGATTATGATATGATATTTTTGATGCATTGCTGTATTTAGTATGCTAATATTTTGTTGAGGATTTTAGCACCTATGTTCAGCAGGGATATTGGCCTATATATAATTTTTTGTTGTGTCTTTATCTGTTTTGGAATTAGGATAGTGGTGGCCTCATAAAATGAACTCATAAAATGAACTTGGGGGCCTTCCCTCCTCTTGAATTTTTTGAAATAATTTGAGAAATAGAGGTGTTAGCTCTCTCAGAATGTTTGGGAAAATTCACCTGTGAAGTTACCCAGTGCAGGGATTTTGTTTGCTGGGAGTTTTTTGATCACTGCTTCAAGCTCTCTAGGTGTGATCTGTCTAATCATATTCTCCTATTCTTCCTGATTTAGTTTTGGAAGATGGTATGTTCCTAGGAATGTATCCATTTCATCCAGGTTGTCCACTTTGCTGGCATATAATTGTTCATAATATTTTCTTATAGTCCTTTGTATTTCTTTGGTGTCAGTTGTTATCTCTCCTCTTTCATTTCAGATTTTATTTATTTGGATCCTCTCGTTTTTTGTACTGTTGAGTTTGGTTAAAGGTTTTTCAACCTTGTTTATCTCTTCAAAGAGCCACCTGTTGAATTCACTGGTTTTTGGGTATCTTTTTTTAGACTCAGTTTCATTTATTTCTGCTTTGGTCTTTATTATGTCCTTTCTTACTCACTTTGGGCTTTTCAAGTTCTTTCAGTGTAAAGTTAGATTATTTATTTGAGCTTTATATTGTTTTTTGATATAGACCTGTAATTCTATGAATTTCCCTCTTAGAATTACTTTCCTTGTGTCTCACAGATTTTTGGATAGTCGTGTTCTAATTTTCATTTGTTTCAAAGACTCTTTTGATTTTTAACTTGATGTTTTTGTTGACCCATTCATTTTTTAATAACATGTTATTTAGCTTCCATGTCTGTGTATTTTTCAATGTTCTTCTCATGATTAATTTCTAGTTTAACAGCATTGTGGTCACAGAAGATGTTTGATATGATTTCAATCTTATTGAATTTATTAAGACTTGTTTTATATCCTAACATGTGCTCTATCATTGAAGATGTTCCATGGTCAGTTGAAAAGTATGTGTATTCTGCTGCTTTGGTATGAAAGGCCTCTGTCTCTTTGTTGATTTTATGTCTGGAAGATCTGTCCACTGAAGTCAATGGAGTGTTAACATCCCTGACTGTGACTGTATTTCTGTAAATCTCTCTCTTCATGTCCATCAAAATTTGCTTTCCATAGGTACTCCTAGGTTGGGTGGATAAATGTTGACTAGAGTTATATCCTCTTGTTGGATTGTTCCTTTTATAATTTATGTATTTTCCTTTATCTCTCACTATAGCTTTGGTTTTAAAGTATATTTTGTTGGATACAAGTATTGTTACCCCAGCTTTTTTTTTCCCTCTCTATTTGCAGGAAAATCTTTTCTCATCCCTTTACTTTTAGCCTGTGTGTATCTTTCAATCTGAGGAGGGCTTCTTGAAGGTAGCATATATGGGTCTTGTTTTCTTATCCATTCAGCTACCCTATATGTCTTTTGGCTGGAACATTTAAACCATTTACTCAAGGTAATTATTGATATATACATATTTGGAGCCATTTTATTGTTAGACTATTTTTCTTTCTTTCTTTCTTTCTTTCTTTCTTTCTTTCTTTCTTTCTTTCTTTCTTTCTTTCTTCCTTTCATTTTTCTTTCTTTCTTTTTCTTCCTTTCTTTCTCTCTTTCTTCTTCTTAAACAAGCCCTTGAGCATTTGTTGCTGTATTGGTTTGGTGTTAACAAACTCCTGACCATTTACTTGTCTGGGAGGCTCTTTATTTCTCCTTCAATTTTAAATGATAGTCTTATTGGGTAAAGTAGTGTGGGTTTCAGGTTCTTGCTTTGCATGACCTTAAATATTTCATGCCACTCATTTCTCACATGAGATGTTTCCATTGAGGAATCAGGTGACAGTCTAATTGGTGCCCCCTGTATGTCCCCTTGTAGGCGATTAACTGCTTTTCTCTTCCTGCTTTTTTGGAAAAATTTTATTTATTTTTTAGAGAGGGAAAAGGAAGGGAGAAAGAGAGAAACATTTAAGCATCGGTTGGTTGCCTCTCACATGACCCTAACTGGGCCCTGGCCCACAAACCAAGCATGTACCCTGATCAAGAATCAAAGCAGTGACATGTCAGTTCACAGACCAGTGCTAAACCCACTGCGCCACACCAGCTGAGCTACTTGCTACTTTTAAGCTTCCCTCTTTTTCTTTAACTTTTGGCATTTTCACTATTATGTGTCTTGATGTGGGCCTCCTTGGTTCATCTTGTTTGGGACTCTCTGCATTTCTTAGACTTATATGCCTATCTCCTTCACCAAGTTTGTGAAGTTTACTGTCATATGTTTTCAAATAAGATTTGCATTTCTTGCTCTCTCTCTTCTCCTTCTGGCACCCTCATGATGAGAATATTGGTATGCTTGAAGTTGTTCCAGAAGCTCCTTACATTATCCTCATTTTTTTTCATTCTTTTATTCTTCTTCTTGTGTGCATTGGGTATTTTTTGCTTCCTTTTATTCCAAATTCCTGATTTGATTCTCAGCTTCATCCACTCTACTGTTGATCCCCCCAAAATTTTTTTTTTTAATTTCAGTTAGTATACCCTTAATTTCTGACTGATTCTTTTTTATGGTTTTCATGCTCTTTTTTATGCTGTTGAATTTCTCATTAAATTCACTGAGCATCGTTATAACCAGTGTTTTGAATTCTGCATTTAGCTGATTGCTGTCTCCATTTCATTTCATTCTTTTTCTGGAGGATTGTTCTATTTTTTCATTTGGGCCATGTTTCTTTATCTCCTCATTTTGGCAGTCTCCTTGTGTTTGTTTCTATATATTGGGTAGCACTGCTATGACCCCCTGGCTTGGAAGAGTGGCCTAATATAGTAAGTGTCACGTAGGGTCCAGTGGCATAGCCTCCCCTATCACCCAAACTGGCTCCCTCCAGTGTGGGCTGTATACATCCTCCCCTTGTAGCTGAGCCTTGATTGCTGTTGGAAGCCAAATAGCAGGGTACTAACCAGGCCAACCACCTACAAACAGTGGCTGTGAGCACTGACCACCAACCTCCAACCACCATGGCATAGCTGTGTAGGACTCACTCTACAGAGTAGAACTTACTTCAGCAGGGTTCTGGTGCCTACTGAGTCTTCCCATTGAGTGTGTCCCTTGTGGATGTGGTTGGGTGGTGGTGCTCCAACATGGTCTATAGCTGTCCACTTGGTGTGTAGTCTCTGGGACCTGTGCTAATATAAAAAAGCTTACATTAAAAATAAATTAAAAACAGTATTGTAAGTAAAATGATATTAAAACTAGAGGACAGATTATAAGAAATAGTTATAAGATTTCTGATATGGTTGGGTTTTTTTAACTAAAGAGAAGGAATTTTAAGTAACTTCTTGCCATTCTTTACTGTGGTATTTTTAATAACATATTTAACATTCTTATGAATTTATTATTTACATTGAAATGATGCTTTCTACAGAACTGTCTTCTCTAAAATCAGTGTAAAACAGGTGAAATGTCGGGGTGAGAAGTTAATCAATTTATGGCAAAAAAAAGGCAATTAAACATTAACAAACACAAAGTAAAACCATCTCATGTAATTTAGTTTAAATGTAGTAAGATAAAATCAAATCTGTCAGAAGTGAGAAGAAACTAGTAACTGAAAAGTATATGAAATGGGAAAACCAGTGTTGAGGACATAACTGTTCCAAGGGACAAACATACAATTCCTGGGGTCAGGATTAAACAGAAATGCCAAGGCAACTAAACATTTATTTACTTTCAATCTGAGATAAAATTCTGGATACGAGAGACTTAATTCTTTAATTAAATCACAGGCACTAGTTATGGAGATGAAACAAATCTATTTTTTTTTTAATTTAAGAAAATGTTTACAAACAAGTCATCCATATGTGACTGAAAGGTGATAATATAAAGCTCTTGGTTTAAATTTGAAAAATGTAATTAACTTATATTAAAGTTCTACTAGGTTTAAGTAGTACTTAATTAAAATAATAATAATAACAACAACAACAATAATTATATTAGCTCATATACCACTAAATAAGCTTTTTTGTTCCTGCATATTTAGGACCAAACGAAAATTTACAGCACCTTCCAAGGCTGTTGAATTTTGTAAGCAAATTCTCATGTAAGAGACTTCTGGACTTTCAACTCTAGTCAAAACCAGATAAGCCCTAATGAGTGGGAAAAAACAGTCACCCTAAAACACTGACTAAAATACATGAAACAATAGTTTTCAAGGTTTTAAAGAACAGTTGTGGAACAAATGAACACTTGGTTTTGTGTTGCTCCACCCAAAGAAGATGTCTATACCTGCAGTTTCCTTTTCAGTTCCTGCTTTATCGTTCCCCCTCAGAGATAGCAGCACCGTCCTGTGAGGTTTCCTCCTTTGAGCCTCTGGGTATGATAACATACCTCTTCCCTTTAAATCTCCTAGGCTTGCTGTTGGTAACTGTTTCCTGAGCTTAGTATATGTATTACCTCATCCCAGAAGCAGTGGCTCCTTCTTTTATTTTGTAATACTTGTATCACATCAATGCCCCCTCTTGATCTTTATCATTATACTTCCCAGGATATTTCAACTTTGCCACATTTCTCTCTCACCCTGGACGTGGAATTCAAGTTCCATGGGAATATTTTGGTAGTGAAGCATATAATTATTAATTTCTACTTTTGCTGATTTAACTGATATGTATCTTTACAGGTACTTCTTCAAAATCATCAACTCTCTGTAATGCCAACTATTGTTCTATATCTTTGCCAGCATAAAAGAGCCACTTTCTGATGACTTTCACTGAGATGATTTCTTAGCTTTTCATGGGAGCACAGAACAACTTGATGTTCTTCCATGGGATCTAATAAAACGTTATGAACCTCTCTGCCTCACAAACACTCCACTGTTCTAAATCATCTTGACAGTGTTCATAATTTGTAAGAAGCAAGATCAGCTAGAATTCTTAATGGGAATTGTGACAGATACACAAAATAAAAGCTTGGCTATATTTTACAGTTGAAATACTTACAACATTTGTCTTCTAAGATTTTTAATTTTGGTAATTAGCATACCTATCTCCAGATTCACACAAATTTTTGACAATAAGATGTTGGTACTTACTAGCTTTCAATTTTTGGATATATTACATTCCTTATGATTTAATTTATCTCTAAAAATGGCAATAATAATATTACCCACTACAACAAAATCTGCATGATTCTTCTTTATGGTATGCATTCAATGTATTTGGCCTTTCCAAGAAAATATTCATCTTTCTAAGGTCGTTAAATATTCAGGTTTCCTTGATTTACTATATCATTTCTCAGTTAAATAGTTAAAACTAATGTTCTTGACTGATTTAAAAAACAATACTTATTATTAAAATTGACATCATAATATTTTACTTAATTGCAAAAATTCAAGTTAGACTCTTTTAAATTGTAGCTATGTACAAAACTTCTGAAATTCTTTATTTTTTTGCTTAATTAATTATTTTATATTTATTTTCTATAAAGACAGGTGATTTCCTTAGGGCTTTGTTTTTTTTAACTTAACGTAAATGTTATTGCAGTTAATGATGGTTATACATTTAAAGCATTTTATTAAATTGTCCGTAACCATATTCTTTAAAATTTGGTTACCTTAACTGAAACATGTAATCACTTTAATTCACCTCTAAACTCCATGAGGAAATTGAGACAGAGATTAAGTAAACTGCTGAAGGTTAAACATGTACAAAACATTGGAGTTGGTATCTGAATAAACTCAGTCCAGTCTGCTTCCAATTTGATCTTCTTAAAGACAGTTTAAGTTCTCAATGAAACAGAATGCAACAGTCCAACAGCAATCCCACCAGCACAGATAAAGTTTCGTTCTAGTATATACTTAATGAGAAACAAGGGAGAATAAGTTACTATGTGTTTACAGCAGCTAGCCATGCAATTTTTATTGGTACAATAAGATAGCACATTAGATTGTTTAAAGCAAGTTGTCAACCATGATTTCTTTTTTTTCATATTTAAAAAATACTTTTGTGGTTTATCAATGAAAATTTACTTTCGAACTAAAAGATTCAAGACATAATCCCTGTATTGAAAATCTACAAACCTTCTGTTAATGCAGTTAAAGAAGCAAAGGAGTTTGTGAGGAAGGGCTAACTGTGCGATAATGTGAAAACGGTCTCATGTTTTTGAATTGAATTCCTACTATCCTTTTCCAGAAGATCTATATAAAGTTCTATTTGATTTATGTAACCAATTTTTAAAAATCTTTATATCATGTAGGAGAGGAAAGAAACTGTCCGGATGCACTGTTCAGCAAAAACAACTATAGTAATACAGGAAAATCATGAACTGTCCTTGAAAAGTAGTATAGAATTCTTGTCCCTCAAATCTTATCTTCTGTACTAGACAGGCAGGTCTCAGGGGTGATAAAATGATTACACAGGACACAGTTCTCATTTTGGGGTCCGAAGGTTCCTAAAAAGAATCTATATGAGAGACCCTATGATAGGAGGCTCAAGCAATTTGTAAAAAATTGTAGTGAATGTAGAAAGTATATTTGCAGTTTAGATTGACAAAGTTTGAATACAGCTATGACAACAGGTAAGCAATTGTTAATTTCCTTCTTGATACCTTGATTTATAAATAAACCAGGTTATGCCTGGTAAACAGATTAGTCAAAAACAAACTGCTGTTCCATAGTCTCTGGTTCTACATGTAAGGAGCTTGGAAGTATCCACTCCATCCTAACAATAAGTAAAAAGCCAAACGGACTGAAAAATCGACAAGTGTTTTGGCTCCATGAGACAGGGTGTGACACAGGTTTAAAGTTTTGCCTGCAGGTTGGACAGGTTAATCCACAGAATCACAGCTCACCAGTGCAGAGATTTACAAACAGAAGGAGCTGTGGGAACCTGTGCCCAGGTAGGAGAACTTGAACTGTAATTGATGAATAGTTGGACAATTTAGCATAGACAGCTCTTGAAAGTTAAAAACTCCGAGAAAACCAAGTCATGGGGATGGGGCACGATAAGGTGAGGTTTGCCTTCAGGAACACAACCAGGTTCCCACAGTAAACGCCAAAGAGAACCCCCTTACACTTCTGTCAGTAGGAGGGGAAAAGAGGCTATTTTTTTTTTTTCCAATATACCAGGGCACTCTGTTCTTCTTAACAAGGCCTGCACTCAGGGGAAACTAGTGAACCGGAGCCTGACTGACCTGGGCAAAGGGACTACCCAACTCCTGCCCACTCTAGCTAAACTGTACTACTGATCAGGAAAAACAAAACCAAACAAAACAAAACCTGAGAAACACTTGTGAAGTTCAAAGTCCAGAAGCACAGGCTCACTAAAACACTAAGACTTTTAATAGTAGGACAGTAGAATGCCTCCCCTCCACTCACATCTCACCACCATGTTAATAAAGGCCCATTTACAGCAGTTCTTTTTACCCAGTACGTCTTATCCAACTATCAAAAAAAAAAATTATAAGGCATAGTAAAAGGCAAATATAATTCGAATAGACAGAGCACGCATCAGAACCTGACATGGCAGCGATGTTGGAATTAGCAGACCATGAATTTAAAACAACTATGATAAATATGCTAAGGGCTCTCATGGGTGATGTGCAGGGCATGCAAGGAGGACCGGCAACGTAGGCAGAGAGCTGGAAATCTTCAGCAAGTACTAAAAAAAAATGCTAGAGATTACAAAAACACACCAAGAGAAATAAACAATGCCTTTGATTGGCAGAGTAAGTGGTTAAAAATTTAAAACAGGTTTACTCACTCTTTATGCATCTGAGTTGAAGATTATTTATTTTTAAGCAAGGCAACTAATGTAGTTAGAAACTATACCGCCTCATGCCTCTTACAATCAACCCCCTGCAGTGGTCGCTAGGTGGCACATGCGGCACCTGGTCCAATATCTTATTTTATATCTATATATTTTTCATTTCCCAAGTGCAAGAGGATTAGTGAGGTTTTGAGGGTTTTGTTTTGTTGCTTTTTGTTTTGCTGTTGTTTCTAAATCAAAGGAAACTTGGGAAATAAATTTTTAGATTAATGCAGAATCTGCACTTTTCTCTTGGCTTTACTGTGGATACTCCACAGCTCCTCCATGAAAGCACCGTGTTCTATTTGTTCCCGGCTTAGTGCAGTGTGAGGACAATGCTCGTGCTAATGGAAATTGAGAATAAAGGTTTTGTCCATGCTTAGACTAGAGCTGTAACAATAACAAACAGCAATAGGAATAATAAGTATATCATAGAAATTCATAGTTACTTAGGAGTGCTGTAATGAGGCTATAATTTCTGTCTTTAAAAAAAGAATACCAATATTTGAGAAATGAAATATATAAAGGCAGTCATGAAACATTGACTTGGAATTTTCCCTTTATTATTTCATCCAACTTGCCAGTGATGTTGTTTTGAGGCTAAAAATCATACTTCATACCTCTTTTAGTAGTTATGTGTGTACATTTCCTCTTACAATCCCATTTCAATTAGACAAATGTGTTTAATAGTTCTTCTCACTGTTTTCCAAATACATCTCTTCTACCACTAAATCGTTATCCTGACTTAAATCCAAAGTTACAGGAAGAGCTTATATTCTCACCATAAAACTAGAACAATCGTCTGTGCCTCTAGGTTGCTTGAGGCAGATGTCATTCTGACTGACTTGAAAGGAATAATGACCTTATGGGACCTTGACATTAATTGTAAAACCTGAATGAAATAGGCCTCTTTGGAAAACTGTATTTATCTAATATTGGAAAGTAACCTTCTTGTAAGAAAGTTAAAGACCAAATCCCCAAATGACCTGGCCTCCTTACTTCTGTGAAGAAGCAAGAAGATTGCAAAGTGGTAACAGATGAAATACTACCTTTTTTTAAATAAAAGTCTCTGAAGTTTGAAAAGCACCTCTTTAGCCCCAAAAGGATATTAAAAAAAAATCAGAAAGAGGTTGACTGAAAATATTCACTAATTTTTTATGGGAGTCATAAAAATGAATTAATATATTAAAAACATAAGTAAAATTATAGCAATGAACATACGGTTTTCCTTTGCAAAGCTGAAATAGGAATCATTTTAATTTAAATTGATTACATTTACCTTTATTGGATATGTAGAATGGAAATTACCTCCTACAATATTTAATATTATGTGATTGTGGCTTATTAGGTATATTAGTGACAATAAATTCTCTGATTTTTTTTTCTTTTAGGAACGTTAATAGTGAGAACATTCTCCTTCAGTATATACAGTTAGTATATTGGTTTATTTAAAGTGCTTTTTAAAATTTGTTCATTATTTTTATGTTAGAAACATGCATGTTAATTTATGGCCAAACATGCTATTCAACCAATTTAACTCAAAATATTCCTTCCACCTGTAATATTTTCCATCAAATATGTGTCTTTAACAATAATTGCTGTCATCCAATGGCAAACTATTCACTAAGAATCCTTTGATCCATCATCATTAGGCAAAATAATATCTTCTTTCCCAGAAAGAATGTCTATAATTTTTACCCAATACTTCTGCACTTAATACATTTTTATTTACATTATTTCATTGACTAATATATGAGCTCCTTAAAGGCAGCTTCTTATTGATATCTGCATTATCTACAATGTAGTAGAAAAAAATAGAAAAATATAAAGGACATAACTTTTTATTTGCATTAAAATTCTTCCTAGTTATTATGTGTCATTAAGGATATCATTTAATCTCTCTGAATTTCTCCTGTCTTATTAATAAATTAGTGACATTAATGCTTGTCTCAAAGGATGTCTTTGATGATTAAGTACAATAGCATGCCTGTCACATAAAAGTCACTCTTTAAATATTCATTCCTTCCCCACAGAAGATGCTCTTTGCATATTTATTGAGTGGATAGATGATAAAATTATTATAAATATATTACATATTGCTGGTTCTTGAGGAGTTAAGGATGTTGTTATGGGGAAAGATGTTTAGAATTTTTAGGATTTACCAAATATTTGGAGCAGCAAGTTTATTTTAACTGTAACTTGGGGAATGTAGTATGAGGATGGCAGTCAGTTGTCTCCCAAATTCTCTGAAAATATAATGGAAACAGATTGATTAATTTTTTGAATGCTACTAAAAATGTAAATAAAATAAGTTTTCAAAATAAATGATCATTTAAAAAGGGTTTTGCTGTTCTTTTTTTTTTATACTATAAACCTCTTTACACAATCAATGGTATTTTTCAATCAAATGGTCATCCACTCTCATAGCAAATGTGCTGATATTTAATCCAAGTGCATGTATTATGATATACAAAAATTCAGCTCATTTTTCCTCTAAGAATGACTAAACAAATTATGTCCTCTATAAATTGCCTCTACCTTTTTCTGGATCATTTCCTTCCCACGTTGTTACATTGATTTTGAGAATCACCCCCTATTACTTCTTATTATTTAATTTTTAACTTAATCTGATTCCCTGTTTGTTTCTTACAATCAAAAAACCCTTAATAAATGATAATATAACCTTAAGATTAAATATCAACTTTAAAAAGCAATGGGCCATTTCTTTCTTCCTATTTCTACCAGATATTTTCTGACCTGTTAATAAATAGGTTTGATTCTTTCCCTTGAAAAACTAGTTTTTTGATAAAATTTGCTTCCCACCCATAATACAATCATATATAGATTTTACTTCAGCTTGTATTAAAAAATATATTTAAAATATAGTTTTAAGTGGACTGACAACTATATACCTCACATTAATTTTTCAAGTAAATAGGTTATTTTAGAATTCTAATCCAACATGCCAAAAATTATAAGATTAAAAATTTATCAATCGAACATATATCATTTTTATTTCACTTGGTATTTTATGCATTCCTATAGAATTGATCACCTTCTTCTCCTTAAATTTCCTTTCTTCACTGAAGTCCCCTAACATAGTTTCCTTTTGCCTTCTGATCTTTTTTGCATATTTCTACTTTCATATATGTTAACTCCTTTAATATTGAATTTCCTTAATGCTACAGTCTAGTCTTGTTTCAGTTGTTGTTCTTAAATCTCTTCCTTCAGTTAGTTCAAAAACAGGGTTTTAAAATTCACATATGAATTATTTTTGTTTTTCTTTCTTCTGTCCTCACTCTTGTCCCATATTTATCCAAAGGCTTGAATTTCTTTCCTTTTTTAAAAAATTAGTTAAATAAAATTAAATAGGGGTCTTTATTATAGGATTTCACAGGGTCATGAATATGACAAGATGCATTTCACATCTCCAAGAGTAGGTTGAATTTCTTTTGGACACATAGCTTCAACATATTGAACCAAGTTAATTTCTAGTTTGAAATATTGAGATGACCAAAAAGTCCATTTAGTGTATTTCTGTAAAATAAAAGACACATTTTTCATTTTCACCAATAACTTTATTGATTTGGCCATTTTGAGTATGTCAGCTGTCTATCGCTATTGGCTACTAGTGTGTAGAAGCCAAGGGTACTGCTAAACATCTTCCCATGCATAAGACAGCCACATAGGGAATAATTATTTGGTCAAGCTGTCAATAGTACCAAAAAACTTCACAAACCACTTTTGACGTGTTAAATCAGTCACAGCACCTTCTCCATATACTGCACAAATCTTTTTTTTTAATTTCAGTTGAGTTTTTACTTTTCTTGAAATACTAAAACATAATACACTCAAAATAATGCTTATTTTCTTCCATCTTCAATATTAAAATGGCTACACAAAAAAGTCACCAATTTTGATGCTTATTTTTTTAAATGCACATTGATATGACAGCTATCACGATACAATCTAACAAAATTGTTTTACATAAAGTGAAAGACAAGGAAGCACTGCTAGGGTCATCATATGGGAAAAAAAACTGAACAAACATTTTTTGGTCAACCCAATATTTTAGGCATCTGCTCAATCTGGAATTTATTATCTCCCCCTAAAAATTCTATTCTATCCTGAAATTTAACGTATTCATATATATTAAACTTATTTGAAAAATACCCAGCAGTTTGATTGCTCTTTTTAGTTCTTTGTACAAAATCATGATTAAAGTCTAATCATAAGCTGGACTACTGAGTAGCCTAACCACTTGTTTCTAAATTTCTCCATATACCAAACCATCTTTCAATTCCATTGAGAATGTTTTTCTAAAACTGCTAAACAGATGAAGATCCCAAATTTTAGCAAATTACTGACGGTCTTATAAAAATGTAACCCTTAGTATCTAATTAAATTAATCCCATATGTACTATAATATACCAGCATGAACATATGTTCTGGTTTGTTATCACTTGATATTTTATCATAATATATGTGAAATTTTACACCGATTGCCCAAACATAATTCTCCATTTTTACTTTGGAAGCATTCCACTCATTCTCCAAAATAAAATAATGCAGCACAAAAAAAACAATTTACTTAAATAATTAACACCCTATGCCATTATGAAATTGCAAAGTAAAACAACGAGATACCGCTATACGCCACATGGAAGGGCCAAAATCTGAAACACCGACAGCACCGAACGCTGGCAATCCTGAGGAGCAGCTGGGCCTCTAGTTCATTGCTGATATGAGCACAACATGGTACAGTCACTTTAGAAGGTGTTGTGGCATTTTGTAAACAGTGGAGCATACTCTATCTAACCTTATGACTCAGAGATCATATTCTTGACATTTACCAAAATAATTAAAACTTACATCTGATTGCAGCTTTATTCATAGTTGCCAAAACATGGAGGAAATCAAGATGTCATTCAAGAGGTAAATGGATAAATGAACTGTGGTACATTCAGATAGTGGAATGTTATCCAGAGATAAAGAAGTGTGAGCTATCAAGCAATGAAAAGATGTGAAGGGACCTTGAATGTATATTGGTAAGTGAAAGAAGCCAATCTGAAAATGCTGTATGAAAGTTATGACCACAACTATATGACATTCTGATTATCCACAGTGAGATATCTTACAATCAAGTGACCATTACATGTGCTTAATTTTGGAAATTTTGTTATTTGAATGTTTGTTCAGTTCAAAATTGAATCCTCAATACCTAAAATTGTATATATGGAATTTTTTGTTTATGATCCAAGTTTTCATGTGATTATAAGAGTATTCAATTTTATGCTTTTCACTGTTAGTTTTAGTTAAGATACACGTGGGAAATATTCATTTCATCTAAGTTTTCTAACTGCTAACCACAAAACTGTAATGAAATATGATACTCCAGTACATTTACAGTTTTTGATATACACACATGGCCTCCTTTTAAATGTGTAACTTATGGTCTATCTTGGCAAATATGACAGATAGACTTAAAAATGTATATTTTGCAGTCGTTGGGTATAGTCTTTGACATAGGTCTGTTAGGTCAAGGTGGTTCACAATGTATTCATATCTTCTAAATATTTTTTTCTAAAATTTTGTACAGTCTTTTTTCAATCATTGAGAGCAATACATAATATATCTCTAACTATGGTTTGGATTTGTCTGTTTTTCAATTTCATTCTTTCAGTTTCTACTTCATGTTTGTTGAAGCACTGTTATTAAGCACATGTACATTTATAATTGTTATTGTCCTGTCTTCCTGATATGTGTACTATTTATTAAGAATTGTTCTTTTTCTTTGGCAATACTCTATTTTGAGAGCTTCTTCTCCTGCTATACTGTGGTCACTTCATTTTTCTTACTTTACTGTTCACATGGTATGTGTTCATCCCTTCACTTTCAACTCTGTTTTGCCTTTGAATTAATGTATATAACTTGCAAGTAGTTTGCAGTGCATTCTTGCTTTTTTATCTAGTCTGGCATTTTCTCTTTGGAATATTAATTCATTTTCATTTGTGTAATTGTTATAATGTTTGTATTTAGGTCTGCCATTTTGCTGAGTGTGTTGAGGTTTCTCATCTATTATTTACTGTATTACTCTTTTTCTAAATTCTTTGTTCATAGTTTTTTTCCTTAGCATTTCATTTTAATGCATCTACTCACTTTTTAAGCTATATCTGTGCATTTTTAGCTGTTAGTCTAACTTTAGTTTTTATAACATGATTTAGTTTTTATAACATGAACAATTTATAGGTTCTTATAAATTGGTGTTTCACAGTTCTTAGGTTATAATCCGAGCAGTGGAGTTGTCAGGTCAAAAGGCAGTTTCATTTTTAGTTTTTTGAGGATATATTCTGTACTGTTTTCCACAGTGGCTGCACCAGTCTGCATTCCCACCAACAGTGCACTAGGGTTCCCTTTTCTCCACCTCCTCGCCAGCACTTGCTGTTTGTTGATTTGTTTATGATGGCCATTCTGACTGCTGTAAAATGGTATCTCACTATGGTTTTAGTTTGCAGCTTTCTGATGGCTAGTGATGCTGAGCATCCTTTCATGTGTCTCTAGGCCCTGTGTATGTCCTCCTTGGAGAATTGTCTGTTCAGGCCCTTTACCCATTTTTAAATTGGACTGTTTGTCTTCCTGGTGTAGAGTAATGTGAGTTCTTTATATATTTTGGAGATCAAATCCTTGTCTGAGGTATCATTGACAAATATATATTCCCATATGTTTGGTTCCATTTTCATTTCGCCGTTTTTTTTTTAAAGTTTGGTATTATTTTGAGTTCTTTTTTTCAGCACATACATTTTTCTCTCTATTATAAAATGTCACTTTCCTGTTCCTTTGTAAGCAGTGGCATCTTTGTTGGAACTTGAAAATTGTAAATAATACTATAGCAAATATAGATTCTGAGAAATAATAATAACAACAACGAGAAAAAATATTTTTTAAATGGTAAAGTGTAACCTTGCCTGGACTTAAAATGCAAACTTTACTTACCATACGAGGTCTGTCCAGAAAAAATCCAACCATTGTTAATATAATGAGAACGGTTTGCATGGCATCCTCTCTGAATCTTTAAGTTTTAGGCTTCAGCTTTTTCGGTGTTTTAGTTGCATGTTTGGAAAATGTCATCAATTAATAAGGCAGCAAATACACATACCTCACTTGGAACAGCCTTATCTTAAAGAAACAGATTACTTTTTGTATCTGTGCTTTTTTAGATTGGGTTTTGCAATGCATATGTATAGTTTAGAGATCACTCAGGGATGTAAGCGGTTTATGCTTATATTAGAATCACATCCTGTTTGTGGTTCTGTAGCTCCAGGCTATCCTTTTTTTTTTAATTTAAATTTTATTTTTCAATTACAGTTTACATTCAATATTATTTTGTGTTAGTTTCAGGTGAACAGCATAGTGGTTAGCCAATCGTATACTTTACAAAGTGTTCCCTTGGATATTTCCACCTGAGATCATATATAGTTATTATAATATTATTGACTATATTCCCTATGATGTACTTCTCATCCTGTGACTATTTTGTAACTACCAATTTATACTTCTTAATTCTTTCACTGCTTTCACTCAGTTCCCAGTTCCTTTCCTTTTTGGCAACCATCAGTCTGTTCTCTTTATCTATGAGACTATTCACCTTAAATTATTTATTCTTGAACTTTTTTCTGCTATCTTGAGCTGGTAAGGCTGCACTGTTTCAAAGTGATTTTTCTCTGCTCTAGCTATAAGAGTTGGAGAATATCTTCACAAAAAAATCCACAAACAGGAATTCTTACTCCCTACTGTTGTAACTTTCTGAGAATAAATTTTCCTTTGACCTCTGCTCTGTTTGGATACTCCTTTTAAGTTATTATTTTTTAAATTCTTATATTTTGTCTAAATGTAATAACTTTTATCCCAAAAAGTATTTGAATACCGTTTCACTCAGCTAACATTATCACAAGAAATGAATCTTTATTTATTTTTCTTCTAAATGTATTGGGTAGCCACTTTATGCTCAGAACTATCATAGAGACTCAAGGTACATCAGTGAATGCAGTAGCCAGAAATAATTGCCCTACAGAAGTTGAATTATATTTAGAGTAAAATTAACATGAAGCATAAACACAAGAGATAATTTAAGTACCAATATTTTTAGTAGTATATAAGATTATGTGGTGAAATAATTCAAAGTAAGAAGTGATTTTGAAGATAGAAGTTCAGAGGGTATAAGTTTTAACTATTATAGTCAAGGTAGGGCTATGGGCAACATTATATTTAAGTAATTGGGGAAAGTTTAAGAACATGTATGTCTGGGGAGAGAACAATCTAGGCAAAAGGATGAATCAGTGTGAAGATTATCAAGCAAAATCATACTAGGAATATCTGAGGAAAACCAAAGCGTAAAGTGTGGTTGAAAAACAGTAAGCAAGTAAGAGAATAGTTGGTAATGATATCAGCAAGCAAAGGGCATCAAATAAAGCAGAGTTTTGAAATTCATTGAAAGGACTTTGAATTTTACTTTTGACTAAATGGGAATCCATATTCGTTGTTAAGAATAGGCTATAGGAACAAGTTGAACATTTAGGGTGTTATTACAATAATGTGAGGACAAGGTGTTATTAAGTTGTATTTTGATAGTAACAGTACACATATGCAGAAATGGCCATAGTCTGAATATACCTTTATGGTTACACAATGTCTTAATGAAAATTTTATTTTGTGTGATTTTTCAGGTCTGGTGTGTGATAGAGAAGCTCTAACAGAAAGAGAGAGAAAGAGATAGAAAGATCAACAGTTAGTTAAATGTCAATAGAAAAATTTTGTTTATGTCCCATATACCCTGTCAGGACTATATATTCTTAAATATGAGCTTGCTCACTCTTTATCATACTTCTCATTACAATCTCCTATACTTGCTTATTTGCCCATATTATCTAATAGACTATATGTTCCTGGTGTCTTTTTGAAAGTATCAGAAACCTTCAGAAATGAATTATTGATTGAATGTCTGATTATACCAAAAGGTAACTGTTTGAATTAATAAACTCACAAAATAATACCAAAAAGTTGATATCAAGTAAAATTAAGATTTATTAATAATTAATTTGAAAATGACAACCTAAAAATATCTGTATGTCTCTAATGTATGTCAGATATTGAAAATTGAGGTAAGAATGGAAAAGTCACTGCATTGTTATATACCCACACACCATGGACATTATTAACATACAACAATGAGGAAGCTCCATGTAATTGTCACCATAAAAAATAAAAATCAACAATAAAAAAACAAATTAACCTACTTGGAAATTTCATAATCAAAAGTGGTTGCAGATAATGCAACTGAATTTTATACATGTGGATATAAACTTGACCTTAAACTTTTATACCTATGGTACATATAAAACTGATTGGAGAGTGTTATTGTTATGGTTTTTACAGTTCATAGAGACTAAATGTTAGTGTTTCTGGAAAAGCAAAGTGAAATCAGTTTTTCTAAATCGAATATATATTTTTCCTTCTTAGAAGCCATGGCACGGACATTCGGTCATATGATGACATAACAAGGACATTTACAAGGATAGAATGTGAGATGGTATTGGTTTTGAACAACAGGATCAATGTAAGTCAAATAGACTATCAATACATAATGATTAGAGTGATCAATTACTAGCTTTGCCACTTAACAGCTATGCAACCGAAACTACAATTTAAAATTGTTGTACTTTAATTTTCTTATACTTAAAATATGAATACTAATACCACACACTTTGTAGACTTATTTTGGAATGAATGAGTTATACATTTAGAAAACTGCATACCAAAAGTTAACCCTGAAAAATATATACACATAGGGTTTGTCGAGAAAGTATCCAGCCACATAATATGAAAAATAGAGACATTTACTGAAGAGGATACAAGACACAAGAAACATTGTACATAAGGCAATAATGTCCAGTCCCCTTAACAGTCTGAAATCTCTTCCCTTTCAAAGGTGATTTAGTTTTGAGAAAAGCCAGAAGTCACAGGGTACCAAATCTGGGCTGTAGAGTGGTTGAGTCACCTGGGTGATTTGATGTTTCACCAAAAAAACTCTTCATGAGACGTGATGTATGAGCAGGTGCATTGTTGTAATGAAGCTGCCAATCACCAGTTGCCCATAGATGTGGCCTCCTGAATCATCCAAATAGTTTCTACAGAGAAATGTTCAAGCTTAATGCAAAATTTGATGCAGATCCATTGTTCTACTCACTCAGTCATTTTGAATGCAATGGCCACACAGCACACATGCTCACTCAAAAGCATCTATCGCCCCCACTGACTAGCACAGTGAAGTTTTCATTTTTCACTCATGTGCATTCCAGTTCCCTCTCCTTGGTTGCCAGGTTACATTGATGTCACGCTAACCATTCTCCTTAAGAATGACTGGACTTTTTCTGGACAGACCTTGTCATATAATCTCACCACACTAACTCAAATACCAGTATTTAAAAAAAAAATTATTGTATTTTTCCACTACCATTTAACTTCCTTACTCCTGCATCCCCCTGCAATCACCACATTGTTGACACAGAGGCTTCAAGAACTATTTCTTCTCTTTTATCTCTATTGATAAAGTATCACAAATAGGCTATCCTGATGAAAAATCCTTCCTTTCATATTTTACTATTATAATGTGACTCTGAATATGCAAAAATTAAATGATAGCTTCAAAAACATGTAAATAAGGAGGTAAGTTGATGGGATAGACTTATAGTACAACCTTATAAAAACTTTTTGGCAACCATGAGACATAAGTGCTATCTTATTTCTCGTGATTTGATAAGTTGCTGTATAGACAGCTTAGGTTATAATGCTGCCCCATGTTTAAATTAACCACAGAATAATAAAGTTCTTGAACAATTAGGGCTTAGATTTTCTTTAACATATTATTTTACATTTTGCTCTTAAACCTTTCACACAAATGTCTGCTCTTCTAAAGTAAAGAGCTATATTTCTACATTGAAAAAGCAGAAATCCTGAGGGATTCACTGGTAAAAGCCATTAGTGAATTTGCTGATATAAAACTTGCATGATACCATAAATCTTTTATAGAGTGTCTTTGGAAAACATGTCTGCCTGAGTGTGTGTGAGAGAGAGGCGGGAGGAGAGAGGATTAGATAAAACTGGTAAATTACATGTGCCTACAACAGAAAACTTCTTCATACTTTTTGACTTTTAATAAAACAGGAACAAAAAAGTTATATCCTCAGAGTCCTTGTTATGCCATCATTTTGAATATCCACATCATAGTTTCTGAGAAGCAAATACATATATTTGATTTAGAAAAACTGATTTTGCTTTGTTTTTCCAAAAACACTAACATTTAGTCTCTGAGCTGTTAAAGCTATAACAAGAACACTTCAAGTCAGTTCTACATATATGACAGGTGTAAAAGATTAAGGTTATGTTTATATCCACATGTATATTTCTACATTATTTTGATCATCTGAAAGAGATGCACACAATTTGCAATAACAATTGTTTCTAATGTCTAAAAATTTGTTTCTAAATTGTAGTTAAATGTACGGTATTTTTATTTATTTTTTAAATATATTTTTCTGCTTTTTAAACCCTCACCTGAGGACATGCTTATTGATTTTTATAGATAGGGGAAGGGAAGGAGAGAGAGAAAGAAACATCAGTGTGGGAGAGAAGCATCAGTCAGTTACCTCTCACGCTCACCCAGACCAAGGACTGAACCCGCAACCCAGGCATGTGCCTCCATCGGGAATTGAACCTGTGACCCTTTGGTTTACAGGTCAGGATGCTCCGACCAACTGAGCCATGCCAACTAGTTCAAACGTATGATATTTTTAGCAGTGAAATTCTCTGTGCAGTTTAATTTTATAGCAATTTTAATAAGTAAAAATTAGACTTTCAGTTTTGGGAGAAATTGATATAGACTCACTTTTCCCTGCTCCTCCCCATGTAACTACACCTAAATAATCTGGTAATAATTCAACAGACAAAATTATAAAAGAACTCTGAAGGTGAAAAAAATATGGCAGACTGGCCAGAGACCTCAGAATGTGAGGAACAACACAGCAGTGTTTCCTAGGTTTTCTCTTGTTTTTCATATATTCTGAACTGCGTGCTAGAGAAAGGCATGTAACTCAGCATTGCCAATAGTTGCAGACAAACAACAGCAAAGAATTTAAAAAAGGGGGGAAGCTTGCTCTCTGGCCAAAGAACTGGGAAAAGGATAGCCCAATAAAGACACAGGGAGGAGATCCACATCCCAACCCGCCCACCATGCAGCTTTATCTTCTAGAGCAGCCATGGGGAAAAGGAGGGTGCTAACGGCCCCTGTTCCACATTCCACAGCAGCCTGCCTGACCCATGTTAGGGGCAGCACCAGTAATGCTCCGTAGTTGATTCATCCTGTCCATCACTCACTGAGTTTGTCTTAATATGCAAAAAAAGCAATGTCAATGAGGTCTGACAGATGGCCCACTCCTACCCCACACTTACCTGCAGTGGGCACTCACCCGCAGTGGGCACTCACCTAGCGGGCAACCACAGTCAGAAAACCTATTTACCTGGCCACTTCTTGAGTAGGGAAGACTAATCACATCAAAGTTTCTGAACACTCTGATTAGTGGCAGAAATTGGCTCAGACACATTTCCTGGAACCTTTCACCTGGTGACACTGGGTGAAAGGTAGCACCTAGAGAAATCGAGCAGAAAACCCAATCAGCACTAGAGGAACAAAGTTAACCAAGAATAACATTGTACAGGCTGTGAAAATTAAATTGTCACTAAAACTACAGCTCACAAGAGCAGGCAAGACCTTACATACCAAATCTAAACAGAGTGACTCTCTGATGAAGTAGATTTAAACAAGGTTAAAAATACCCTGATACAATATCAAAAAATGTCAAGAAAACAATAGAAAAATACTCATTATCAAGAATCAGGACAATAAAATTTTCATGAGCAAGAATAATAAACTAACACCAATAGCAGGATGAATCAGATGTTGAAATTATCTGACAAAGATTTTAAGCAGCCACATAAAACCTCTTTAACAGTCAATTATAATTTTTCATGAAATAAAAATAGAAAATCTCATTAAAGGAATGAAAATCATGAAAAAGAAGCAAGTGGAAATTATAGAACCAATAAATACAATTTCTGAAATAAACCTGCTAGATGAGCTCAATAGTAGAGTGGAGATGACAGAGAATAAAATCACGAAACTAGAGGACAGATCAATAGAATTAATCGAAGCAACAGGGAGAAAATAGATATAAAATACGCAGTTTAAAGACATGAGAGGCAGTGACAACAGATGTACCATTCATTTCATTGGAATCTCAGAAGGAAAGAAACAAGCAGGGGACTGAAGAGGCAGTATTGAAGAAATAATGGCTGGAAACCATCAAATTTCTCGAAACACATAAAGCCACAGATTTCAGAAGTTGTACAAACCTATAATAAAATTTTAAATACTACACTTAGATGCATAATAATTATACTTGTGAAAACTTAAGTCAAGTAAAAAAATAAATCTTAAGGAGAGCCAGAGAGAAATGACACATTATGTATAGCGAAATACATATTCAAATGACAGTAAATTTCTCACCTGAAACTGTGAAGCTCTACAACATTTTCTACATACTTAATTGAGAGAATTATCAATACAAATTCCTCTATCTGGTGAAGTTATATTTTAGAAATGAAGGAGAAATAAAGACATTCTAAAACAACAACAACAACAAACCCAGAAATTTTGCCACCATCACATCCTACCCTTGGCTGAAAGGAACTTTCTGCACAGAAAAAAAAAATGGTAATAGAAAAAGAGAAAGACCTTCAGAAAGAAAATAATAACAATGGAATTGGTAAAATGTGAGTAAACAAAGTAGACTATCCTTTATACCGTGAGTGAACTGCAAGCTTTTAAAAAACTGAATGCTAAATCGACATTAATTGAAGGTGAGCATACCATTTAAAGTATCAATATATTGATATCAATAGACTATGATAAATATATAAATTGTAAAATGTATAGCAAGCACTAAGGAGTCTCTACAACGCGGTATATTGAAAGCATAAATAATTCACATTGGAATTCTAGCAAGACTGACAAAGATAAAAAGAGACTGCACGAGTAAGCAATACCAAGAACTGAATAGGTCATATCATAACTATTCTTGCAGCCTTTAAAAGACAAATAAACATTTTTCTCATCAGTTCAACAAACTCAGAAAACTGTAGCAATTCTTCAAATACCACAAACTACCAAACTCAGGATGAAACACATTACCTGAACATCCCCATAGCCGTTAGTTGGAGGAGGTCATCTAGAGGATATGACCGCCGGTTGACCCACTAGCCAGACTTGGGCGGTTCCTACTGCCTCCGGTCTTTGGATATGTGTTTCACTCGCCTTCCTATCTCTAGAAGCTGTCCCTAAGGTTACAGCCTTGAGATAGTAATGTGTTGTTTAGCCTGTCTGGATGATATACATGACACTTAAGACCTCTATATAAGCTTAAGATTCTGGTGTGCGGGTGGGCAGATTTTCTTGTTTTGCAACTGCCAAAGTCATGCCTCCTACCTCAGTTCCCTTACTTATTAAACCTACTACCTTCCAGTTTGAAGTGCTCTGCCTGTTTCTTCACCTCTGCTAGCCTTTCTGTCTGTGGGACCCAGTTTCAGATTTCACCCAGGAAGTTCCTGAGTTTGTGAACCAGTACCATTATATAAGTTAAATTTGTAATGAAAAAGCTCCTGAAGGAAAAAAAAAAAATCTGGGGATGGTTTCAAAGAGGCAATTTTGCCAAATATTTACAGAAGAATTAATGCCAGGTTTTTTTTACAATATATTCAAGAATGTAGAAGAAAACATTTCCCAAATCATTTTATGAGGTCAGTAATATGCTGACAAGCACACCACCAGACAAAGAAAGAAAGAAAAGAAAGAAAGAAGAAAGAAAGAAAGAAAGAAAGAAAGAAAGAAAGAAAGAAAGAAACCAATATAGCTTATGAATTTAGATGCAAAAACTCTTAACAAAATATTATCAAATAAAATTAATTAATACAAACAGGTATGCATGGCTAGTTCCACATTAAAAATCAACCAATGGCTCTAGCATTTCAACATGTTTTCAATAAAAATCATATGGTTATGATAATTGATAGAGAAAAAAATCATTTAAAAACTCAAATATGTTTGCTGAAAATTACAATATGCTGATGAAAGAAATCAGACACATAAGTAATTAGGAAGAAATAATGTTCATGGTCTGAAAGATTAAACAGAGTAAAAATGTCATTTATTCCAAATTGATCAATAATATAATGTAATTATAGACTTAAACAAGTTTAATTCTAAAATACATATGGGAAAACACAAGCTCTGTAATAGTTCAGATAATCTTGAAAGAGAATAAGCATGAAGCAGCACTCTTCCCAGTGTTTGAAACTGCTATATAACTGATCAAAACAGTGTGGTACTAGTAGATAAATGAAATAGAACAGAGATATCAGAAACAGACCCACAACAATATACCCAATTCATTTTTGACAAAAGTGAAAAAAATCCAATAGAGAAGGGCTAGATATCCCTTTCAACAAGTGGATTAATAAATGATAGTGTGATTATAAAGTTAAATAGTATAATAAGTACTATTACACACAATATAACAAATCTTACAGATACAATGATTGTCAAAGGGGCCATATACAAGAGAGTAACGTATGGTGTATTTTAATTTATATGGTCTTCAAAATTTGGAAAAAATATTTCACAGTTATAGATATTAGAATAGTAATTGTCTATAATATATCTTAACTAAGAAGTAATATAATAAATCTTTTTAAAGGCCTGCTGAAATTGTCATATATTTAACTGAATAGTGCTTACATATGTGTTTATATATGTTTAATTAATCTGTGCAGTTAATATTTTCAGCTTCCTGTTTACAAATTATACCTCAACATTAAAAAATAGGAAATATCTTATTTTTTCTATATCTTGGTGTATTTTCAATAGCCAAGAGATAGAAGCTGCCTAGGTGTCCACTGAGACAGATGAATGTATAAAGAAGGTGTGGCATTGATATACAATAGAATATTACTCAGTAATAAAAAAAAAGTGAAATCTTGGCAATTGAAGCAACATGGATAGACCTAGAAAGTATTATTCTAAGTGAAAGAAGTCAAAGAAAGGTAAATACTATATGACTTTTTTTATTAGTGAATAAATAAAACAGAAACAGACCTATACATAGAGAGAACAGACTGACGATTGCCAGAGGAGTGGGGAGTGAGGGAATGGTAAAAGGTAAACCCAGGAAATATAAAATGTTGATTTAAAAGTGCAAAACAGAAATATGTGAGTCAAATGAGTACATTAAATATGGGTGGTTATGATCAACTTTTTAGTTAATAACATATTTCCTACTTACACTATTTATGGCAAATAGGTTTAAAAGTTTAGTTTCCTTAACATTTAATAGTATACCAAATACAGGGTCCAGTAGAAGTAATACATGCTTGAGTGTCATTGGTAGAGTAATAATATAGGTGCAATAATTTATAGTTTTAATTGGAACATTTCACCTAAAATCTCATTATGATGTGCTTGAGTGTGATAATGTTATCTTAGAGAATTACATGCTTATGATTTTGTAATAAATAAGAGGAATTATTTGTGCCCAAACCTGTATATTAAATCACTGAAGTTAAACTAACTTTCAGCAATGCATTGTGCAGTTTTTATTACTCTGTATTCCATGTAACTATACACGTGGAATTTGCACGAGTGGAACCCAAGAAATGAATAACTATAAATAGTTGCATATAATTGAGCACTTACCAAATCAATATTTCCATATCTTACAGTCTTATAGTTTGAAAAGGATTTTAAATTACCCAACATTATCATTGTTGCCACTTTGCTTTCATGTTTGCTTTCACTATAAACTTGCCTCTATATGTTCACTCATATTTTCAAGGCATTTGTTTGACGAACAAAAGCATAGATCACTAATGTGTCACACTAACCTGTATTTATAAAGAGTGATATACTGTCAAGTATTTTTCTTAAAACACTTACTTTTAAAACAAGTGCTTGTTATTTAAATATTTGCTTTAATCCTTAAAGAAAAAAAAACCTTAATGAAAATAAAATAAATGTGCCATCCTAATTTTTTAAAGACATTTCTTTATAGTAAAAATTAGCTAATTGGTTATTTACAAAATTTTTAAAAACCATCTAAGTTTCTTTCCGACATGGTTATGTTTTTAGCTACATGAAATGAAAATAGGTAGAACTAAATACATTCAAAAACAAAAATACTCTATCAATTTTATTATAGAAATCTAAAACATTTATAGCATGATAATATTAACTTCTTAAATAAAATATTTATCTTGATCATGTATTTTAAATATTATCACAATGCAAAGCTTTAATTTAAATTATTTAATTTAAATAATTATTTAAAATTTAATTTAAATTATATGCCATAAAACTTGTAAAAAATTATACCTTTTATGATTGTTGGTACTTTGTTCTCATCAATGGCACAAAGTGTGAGTTACAGAGGGACAGCTTTGCCTCATTAGAAATGACTCTTAAGGCATCAATCACATTTTTCTTTGCAACATCTTATTGTATCAGCTCCCAACTACTATGTCAGGTTGTCTCCCTTATATATTTTTTTCAGTATTTATCATTTTAAATCTTGTTTTCTTCCATCTATATTATCTGTAAAAATACACTTGTAAAATATGTTCTTGTTTACTTTATGTAATTCTCCTAATCCCTTTTCATCTAACTGTATAAATGGCACACTAAATAGTCATCTTAATGGAATACTGCACATATGTATTAGTTGTGAGTGTTTCAACATACTTATGGTATATTAGAAAGCTTAATGTTTTCTACGTTCTTGTGTGTTTGGTTTTTACTAATGCACAGAATTTCTGTAGTGATTTCATTTGTGTGCTGTTAAATAAGTGACAGGAATTTTGGAATAATTATTACCTTAAAATGTAAGATTGCAATAATCATGAGTTTAAGAAATAATAAATAAACCTGTATTTATTCACTGTGAAGGGAATAGAATAAAAAAATATCTGTGAAGTTTGATGTGCACATATCACTTTTAGAAGGCAAGTAACCCACTAATATCAAAACATTAAAAAACTCATTGGATTATGTGCTAAGGTTGCATAAAAAGTTTTTATGTAATATATATTCCTACTGATTGTAAATTCATAAAAAAAAGAATAAG
>PVJD01014334.1:0-29584 GCA_004026545.1 Mormoops blainvillei | reverse complement strand
ACACACACACACACACACACAAATGTAGTCCTAACCCCACCTCAGGCTATGCTCCACAACTGTTGTCCCTATCCCCACAGGACCACAACTGGAAGACCTGACCAATAGGAGGCATGGACGTCTGCGTTGGTTCAGTCACTCCACCCACTCCACACACTCCACCAGCAGCCATGGTGGGTGTCCATCCAGTTTGGGGAAGGGAACAGGATGGGTAGGCAGAAGAGAAAGCCAAAGGTGGAACCCAGGAGTCTTCATGTGCTAACCTCTGTTCCCACCCTTCCCACAGCCAGCCTGCCAGCCAGTGACACCGGTTCAATGGCAGAGACTCCAGGCGATGAGGAAGAGGAAGAGGGGACTCTGGCCAGTTGTACACACTGCCTGTGAGGACCCCAAGTCCTTGACCCCTGACCCAGCCAAAAACCCAGAGCAAGCCCTCACTCCAGTGCTTACTTTAGGTTCCAACCTTGACCTCAGCCCCTGACCTCTGACCCCAGCCTCTGGCAGCCCCTGAACCCCTATGACACCCACCTCCCATCCCTCTCTTTTGCAGAAACAAGATCATGAAAACCAGGGTCTGGTAAGTTGGGGAAGCTATGTGACTCCTGGACTCCATGACATTATGAGCCCATCTGAGTCCTCCAGGGCAGGCTGATGTAGGTGATCTCAGCCAGTGGGTTCTCCTTTCCTCCCAGCCACCGCCTCCGTAGAGCCAACCGGGACCTTAGGGCACGCTGCCGGCGGGCGGTGAAGTCCAATGCCTGCTACTGGGCTGTGCTGCTGCTCGTCTTCCTCAACACACTGACCATCGCCTCAGAGCATCATGGGCAGCCCATATGGCTCACCCAGACCCAGGGTGCGCCCCCCAGCTTGCCAGCCTTCTCCCCCAGCCTCCAATTCCTTCCACCCCAGAAACTCCAATGCAGGATCCCTCAGGTGCCTCAGACCCCCAGACACTGCCTTCCATGCAAGTAAATGCAGGAACTTTAGCCTGTCCCACCCCACCTTGTAGCTTACACTTATGTAGTGCTTGCTGTGTATGTCAAGCTCTGTTCTCAGTGCTTTACATGTGATAACTCAACTTCTCTTCACCACAACCTTATGGGAATTTAGACTAAGGCACCGAGCACTGAGTATCAAGGTACTGAAGAGTTAGGTGACTAATCCCAGGGCTCAGCTACTAAGTGGCAAATCCAAGCAGCCTAGCTCCAGAGTCCAGGCTGTTAACACCACACTGGACAAGTTAGCCCATCTGTGTTTCAATTTCCCCATCTACAAAATGGGGCTAGTAATAGTATTCACTTTGTGGAGTGGGTAGGAGGATTAAATTAAAGTGAAAAGTGCTTATATCATTGCCTGGCCCACATGAAGCTAAAACTTTATGAGTGGTAGCCCTTACTAGTATTCATTTTAATCTCAATCCCAACCTTAATTCTGAGCACACTTCTAACCTCAAACTTCAAACCAGCCCCAGTCCTCACTAAAACCCAGACTCTAACTCTGCCCTTGAATTGGAGCTTTTCTGGACTCATAGAGGCCAACTGAGGCCCCATCCCAACTCTGCTCCTCACCCCAGCTCCAAACTCCTCGAAACCTCAACCAGTCTGACCTACAAATTCATCCCAATCCCTAACCCTAACCCCACCCCCAGCCTGTGTCTGGTCTGATACCATCTACCCCAGATCACCCCATGACCCTACCTTCCCACATGTCACCACGGAAACTGGCCAGCCCCTCCCCCTCTCCCCACAGAGTATGCCAACAAAATGTTGCTCTGTCTGTTCACGATGGAGATGCTTCTCAAGTTGTATGGTCTAGGCACCTCCACCTATGTGTCCTCCTTCTTCAATCGCTTTGACTGCTTTGTGGTTTGTGGAGGAATCCTGGAGACCACACTGGTGGAAGTGGGAGCCATGCAGTCCCTGGGCATCTCAGTGCTCCGATGCGTGCGACTCCTCAGGATCTTTAAGGTCACCAGGTGTGTGTATGTGTGTAGGTAGGAGAACTGGAGCCTCAAACACAACCTCAACAGTCCCCACCCCAGCTCCAATGATAACTTTATCCATATCAGTATTTAATTTGTAAATATCAATTAAGTACTTACTGTGTGCCAGGCATCTTCCAGGCCCTAGAAGAACACCAGGAATCAAAACAGACGCAAGTTTTTTTCCTTCATGAAGATTCAAGTTCAGTGGGGAGGTGTCTACTGCATTTCCATCCTGTTCTTCAACCTCAGTCCTGTCTATGAACTCAACTCCATACTCATGCCCAACCCAAACCCCATCCTCAACCCCCAATTTTAATGCTATCTCTAGCCCAGACCCAACCGCTTGTCATCCACAAGCCCATTTACAACCCCAACATACAATCTCAAACACATCTCCAACCTCATCCCTAACTCACAGCCTCATCCCCATCACTAACCACAAACCCCACATTCTTTGGTTCGCAGGCCAGTGCTTAATCCACTGAGCCACACCAGCCAGGACTAATTATGCCCCACGTTCTTAACTCCTAATCATCAGCCTATCTCCAACCACCACCTTGTTTCTAGCCCCAGACCCAATCTTATCCCCATCCTCTCCTCTGTCCCGACCCTCAACCCCAACCTTATCCCCAACTCGATCATCTACAACTCCAAATACTCCCCAATCCCTAAGCTCAACCTCGACCCCAGTTGCAATTTGTAACCCCAAACCCAGTCCTAGTCCCAACCTAAAACCCGATTCTAGCTCCATCAATTTCCATTTACTTTCTATCCTAAACTCATCTCCCATTACTCCTCTAATGCTTAACCCCAGTCTCAACCTTCCACTCACTTCTTATTCTCACCTCACCCCAACTCCAAAATCACTTCTAACCCTGACACCAAAGGTCATTTTAACCTAGCCCGCCCCATTGCATCCTAAGTTAGGGCCCTGCTCTGGTTCCTGACTCACCACTGGACATGTCAACCCTGTCCCCTCCATCTCTGCTGCAGGCACTGGGCATCTCTAAGCAATTTGGTGGCATCCCTGCTCAATTCGATGAAATCCATTGCATCCTTGCTGCTTCTCCTCTTCCTCTTTATCATCATCTTCTCCCTACTTGGTATGCAGCTGTTTGGGGGCAAGTTCAACTTTGACCAGACCCACACCAAGCGAAGCACCTTTGATACCTTCCCCCAGGCCCTCCTTACTGTCTTTCAGGTGAGGCCTGGAAACTATGAGATGGGTGGGTCAGGGACACCCTAGGGTGCAGGGAAGGTCTCAAGAGCTTCATGGTCAACTGCCATCCCCAGATCCTGACGGGTGAGGACTGGAACGTGGTCATGTATGACGGTATCATGGCTTACGGTGGCCCCTTCTTCCCAGGGATGCTGGTGTGCATCTATTTCATCATTCTCTTCATCTGTGGCAACTGTATCCTTAGAACCTTGGGGGAGAGTTGGATGGTGGCAGGGCGGGGATGGGGGGTGGATTTGGGAACCTGGGCAGTCCACAGGCAGGCTGCTTCTCCATCCTTTGCAGCCTGAGCTCACCGCAGACATCCTGTTGAACGTGTTTCTTGCCATTGCTGTGGACAACCTGGCCAGTGGAGATGCAGGCACTGCAAAGGACAAGGGCAGGTGATATCTGGTTCCAACCCCAAGACAATCTCTCCCTAGATCTCTGCCTGGGAATTCCCAGACACATCCCACACCACCAGAGATGCCTTGGTCACCCTGGCAATCCCCACACTCAGACCCAACCTGCCAGTCCTCGTTCATTCAACATGCATTTATTGAGCACCTACTTTGTGCCAGGTCCTGTTCTAGATTCTGAGGAAACAGCAGGGGTCAAGATATACAGAATTATCTCCCGCATAGAACTGACATTCGAGTTGGGGAAGGCAAGCAAAACACAAACAAATGAATATATAGTATGCTTTAAATATATGTAAATAATATGTAACAAAGAAAAATACAGTAAAATAAAAGAATAGAGAGAAATAAAGATTGCTATTTTGGTTAGGGTAGTCAAGGAAGGTGTCTATGTGGAGGTGATAGTTGAACTGAGAGAGCTGAATAAATGAGTGAGTGAGCTACACAAATATCTGGAGGAAGAATGTTCAAGGCAAGGGAACAGCATATTCAAAGGTCCAGAGGTGATGATATTCTTAGCACATTCAAAAAGAAACACCAGAGAGACCAGTAAGTCTGAAGTGGAATGAGCAAAAGGGAGAGTGGTAGGAGGTAAGCTCAAGTGATGGAACAGAGAGGCCAGACTGAGAGTGTTCTGGGGCACGGTGAAGACTTTGGTCTTTGGTTTTTGCTTGAGTGAATGGAAGCCATGGGAGGGATGTGAGCAGAGGAGGGATGTGCCGGACTCAGGATTTAATAGGATCCTTCTGGCTACTGTGAGACCAGACTGTGGAGATGAGGGCAGAAGCAGGAAACTTCTGTGGGGTCTCAGAAAGGTCTGTTCTGACTACAGTGCTCCCTCTCAGCCTTACCCATCTGCTGTGACCCTTAGCATTCACCGCGCCCTCCCCATTTCCTCACACAGGGAGAAGAGCACTAAAGAGAAACCCTCACAGGAGAACGGAGCTTTGGTGAGTCAGAAATCTGGACACTGTCTATACCTCATACAGCCAGCAATACCTCTCTATGTATCTGTGTTTTTAACTGCCAACCTCTGCCTATTCAATCCTTCATTATTACTTCCCTTCTGTACCTCCCTTTTGTCCATCCCCTGATGTTTCCCCCACCATCAATGACCTCCATCTTCCTGTCCCCAGGTGACTGGCGGGGAGAATGAGAAAGAGGAGGGTGCAAAGAATGAAGAAGCAGGCAAGTGACCAGAGTCAGGTGGTGGAGGTATGGGACCCTAGGGACAACACCTAAGCAGACCTCTTGACCCTTGAGATCCTCCTGTCTGGAGAGCAGCCTTTTCCAAGATCAAAAATAGTGGGCTTAGTGTGTGACTATCAACATTTGGGACACGGAGATTAAAGATTAACAGATGTTTTGTTGTACTGCAGGGCTTCTCAGCCTTTATTTTATAATAGCATGTATATGACTGCAAGGATGGCAGTGTTTATTCAGTACACATTTACTGAGCTCTTACTATGTCCCCGGCACTGTTCTATGTGCCGGGGACACAGCAATGAACCAAACAAACTAAAATTCCTTCTCTGAGGAGCTGACATTCTGGCAAAGAGATGGAAAGAATTTACCATTTAACAAGCACTGTTCTAGGCGCTTTACATACATTTTCTCAATTAATTCTCTTTCTCTTTTGATCTTCTGGTACCAGGTGTGGAGGAAGAGGAGGAGGAGGAGGAGGAAGAAGAAGAGGAGGAAGAGGGTGCAGGGCATGTGGAACTCCTACAGGAAGTTGTACCCAAGGAGAAGGTGGTGCCCATCCCTGAGGGCAGTGCTTTCTTCTGCCTCAGCCAAACCAATCCGTGAGTGCTGGGGGTGGGGAAGAGGGGCTGCACCAGGTGGTGGTCCAGGGAGCAGCCAAAGTTCAGCCAGGCAGGTTGCACAGCATGATACAACAGGCCTGAGCTACATCCCTCCGGCTGTCCCAATCAACTCTGTGGTCCTGAGTTCTGACCATGGCCCATTCCCCACTCTCCAGACTGAGGAAGGCCTGCCACAGCCTCATCCACCATCATGTCTTCACCAATCTTATCCTGGTATTCATCATCCTCAGCAGTGTGTCTCTGGCCGCTGAGGACCCCATCCGAGCCCACTCCTTTCGCAACCACGTGAGCCTTTGGGGGGCACTCCCAGGAATGTCCTAGTGGGCACGCCAGGGCCAGGGCAGACACAGGGAGAAGACTCCCATCTGGGAAGAATGAGAGTGGCAATAATGGCAGCCTTTACTGAGTGTGCATCACACTTGCAGAAGTGCCAGGGATGAGATCAGTATTCAGCTGAAGAGGAAGCTGTGCTCAAGGATGTTGAACACGCCAAGGGTTCCCATGTAGCTGGGTAGAGGCGAAGAAGCCCGAATTTGAACCCTGGTCTTTCTGATGGCCAAAGCTTTTGTCTTGTAGAGAAATTCTTGATAATCATGAGGGAGGGAAAGGGGGAGGGAGGGAAGAAGGAAGGGAAGGGGGAGGGAGGGACAGTAATGCTTACATAGAGAGATACACGTGTGTGTGTACACATGCATGCACACACACACCTAGGATACCCCTCAACCATGACTCAGTGACACCCTCTCTTTCTCATTCCCCAGATTCTGGGGTACTTTGATTATGCTTTCACCTCCATTTTCACTGTGGAGATTCTACTAAAGGTAATGAATGGGTCCCCAGTCATAGCCCCAGTTGCCCCAACCCACTCCCTACCCATTCCTGCAGCTCACCTCTCCTGTTTCCATCCCCTCCTACCCCTTCTATCCCCAAATCTGGGGCCTAGCCTGATAACCTCTTACCCCCCAGATGACAGTGTTCGGAGCCTTCCTGCACCAAGGCTCCTTCTGCCGTAGCTGGTTCAATCTGTTGGATCTGCTGGTGGTCAGTGTGTCCCTCATCTCTTTTGGCATCCAGTAAGTGACCCTTTGCCCACCTCACTCCTCCAAGACCTGAGGCCAGGTCCTAACCAGGGCCTGAGGACTGCTCCCCCTCTAGCTCCAGCGCCATCTCAGTAGTGAAGATTCTGCGCGTACTCCGAGTACTACGGCCCCTTCGAGCCATCAACCGGGCCAAAGGACTTAAGGTAACCCCCACCCCACACAAACCCACAGTGTCCAGTCCCTGCCCTGCCCCAGAATCACTGGTCAAATTGACCATTTGCACTAATGCATGACCACATGTAACCACTCATGCCTCACCACTGGCCATGTGCCCTGACCCATGTTCCTTAACCAATGGCCACATTTTTCTAATCTGAATTCCTGGTATGTGGCCACATATCCTGACCCAGCAAACACTTATTCCTGGTTGGTGCCCACATGCCCCTGGCCCACATCACTGCCCCTTGACCACATGTTCCTGACCCAAGTCCCTGCGCCCCATCCAAGCCCAGAGTCCCTGCCCCATGGCTGCTGTGGCCTGCGCAGTGTCCATTAGCCATATTTGTGGGTACCTGCAGCACGTGGTGCAGTGTGTGTTCGTGGCCATCCGGACCATCGGGAATATCATGATTGTAACCACACTCCTGCAGTTCATGTTTGCCTGCATTGGTGTGCAGCTCTTCAAGGTGGGAAGAAACACTGGAGAGAGGCCCAAGCATGGGTGAAGGTGGGGGTGAAGTGAGCACCTGCTTGACAAATATCCTCCCTACAGGGGAAATTCTACAGTTGCACTGATGAGGCCAAACACACCCCCCAAGAATGCAAGTGAGTGGCCGAGACCATGCCCTTATGGGGCTCAGGACCCTTCCCAAAGGTCACAGAAGCCCCTAGAGGTCACCAAGGCCCCTGAGACCCCTAGAGCTTCCTCCCAAGAACTTCAGAGATGCCCCAGATTTTATCAAGGCTTCCAAGACTCTCAAAACTCCCTGAGGCTCCAAGATACACCACCAGAACTCTCCCAGTAACTGTAAAGACACTCAGATCTCACCAAACCCTAAGAGCCTGCCCCCAATACCTTCTCCAAAACCTTCTCCACATTCCCAAGTTACCTATATTCCACTCCGGACCTCCCAACCATCCCCAAACACCCACCCCTGCCATGTACCACCCAATCCTCAACTTCCATACTGAGACTCCTGTGGAGGGTAGTGGTTACAAGCACGGGCTTTGAAGTCAAACATTCTTGGTTCAAATCCATCCCATAAGACTTCTTAACCTTGTGATTTCTTACATTGCTTAACCTTGCTGAGTCTGATTTTCCTCAACTAAAGAATGGGGATTTTAAAAATGTGACTCTCAGAAGAATTTTTTGGGGGGAGAAGCAAATGAATTACTACACAGAGAGTGTGCTACAATTTAAAATTACTATGTATAAACCCTATCACCATGCCTGGCATAGACTTATCTATGACTGATCAAGTTGGCTATTATTTGTATTACTTTTTTCTGGGTAGCAATGATAATGATGATAATGGTGATGAGAGCTAACATACAAGAATGAGCAAAAGTAGGTTTACAGTTGTAATACAAATAAGTAATACAATAAATAATAAATAATAATACAAGAATAAACTCTGTGTTTCATGTACTCACATCTGCAAACCTACTTTTGCCCACTCTTGTGTGTGGTGCCAACTATGTACCACACATTATTTTCATTAATTGACTTAATTAATCCTTGTAACAAGCCAGGAAATACATTGTTATTAATCTTATTTCATGGATGGGGAAAATTGAAGCACAGAGAGGTTAAATGCCTAAGGTCATCCAACCAGTAAATGGACGGGCAGTATTTGAACCCAGGCTATTCAGTTCTACCACTATGCCCTCCACCTCCATGCTGAAGACCCCAGTCCCCTTTCCACACCTCCCCATCCCTCCTCACCCACCCAGACTATCTGCAACATCCACAGGGGCTCCTTCCTGGTCTATCCTGATGGAGATGTGTCACGGCCCCTGGTCCAGGAGCGGCTCTGGGTCAACAGCAATTTCAACTTTGACAATGTCCTTTCAGCCATGATGGCTCTGTTCACTGTCTCCACCTTTGAAGGCTGGCCTGCGTGAGGGACAGAGCCCCAGGATGGGCAGGGAGCAGGGAAGGAGTCTCTAGAGGGCTGGCTTGGAATCTGCTGAGGATGGGTGGGAGGGTATCTTGGAATGCAATAAAGGTCCCTTGAGACTGGATAGGGTTTTCTGGGGACTAGTGGGTATGTCAGAAGACTGAGTGTGGGTCTTCCAGTAGCTGGCTGGGGTGCTTTGGGAACCTGAGTAGGTGGAGTCTCCAAGAATTTGGTAGAGGTCTCTGAGGGACTAGGTGGAAGTCTGCAGAGTACTGAGTAAGATTTAGGGGGGGACAATGCAGATGCCTGGGGAGACTGGTTCGGTGTCTCAGAGGAAATAGAGTATGGAATTCAGGAGTTTCCAGAGAGCTGCACAAGTCTTTGGGGTAGTAGTGTGAGATCTTTGGGGTTATGGAGAAGGGAATTCAAGTTGATGGGACAAGGGATTTAGAGATCTCTGGGGGATGATGTGGGAGATTTGGGAAACTGTATGGGGATCTCCAAGTGGATGGAGAAGGGGACTTGTGGACCTGTGGGAGTGTAAGGGGTCTGTGGGTGTTTGAGGGCCTGGTGGAGGTCTCTTGGGGCATGTGTGGAAGTCCCAGGTGATTAGGTGAAAGGATTTAGGGATCTTTGGGATGCCAAGCAGGAGATTCTAGGGTGTCTATAATACGTGGTCTGGGGCAGGTCCGAGGGGCCTGGGATATCCTCTCACCTGCCTCCGCTGGTTCCCCAGGCTCCTATACAAGGCCATAGATGCACATGCAGAAGACCAGGGCCCCATCTATAACTACCACGTGGAGATCTCAGTGTTCTTCATTGTCTATATCATCATCATTGCATTCTTCATGATGAACATCTTTGTGGGTTTCGTCATCATCACCTTCCGTGCCCAAGGGGAGCAGGAATACCAAAATTGCGAGCTGGACAAGAACCAGGTGAATATTGACCCTGATCTATCACCACCAACCCCCCCACATATACCTTCTTGCCTTGGGACCCCACTGCTCACTCATGCCCTTTGCCCATATGCAGCGCCAGTGTGTGGAGTATGCTCTCAAGGCCCAGCCACTCCGCCGCTACATCCCTAAGAATGCACATCAGTATCGTGTGTGGGCCACTGTGAACTCTGCTACTTTCGAGTACCTCATGTTCCTGCTCATCCTGCTCAACACAGTTGCTCTAGCCATGCAGGTCTGAGCTCCCCACCCTTAGCCCTGCTAGACATTTTATTGTATCCACATAATCCCTTGGGAACCATTAGAAATGCTTTAGGCTACAAGTAACAAATCTCCCCAACTGACAAAGGCTTAAACTATAATGATATTTACCACATTTCTTCAAATTTAAGCCCAATAATTGTAAGTTGCTTCCTGACTTCATAAATCTAAGAATGTGAAAAAGAAATGGCAGATAGCATTTGTAAGTTGCCATTGATTATGATGTGCACCCCAATTTCAGCGATTCTAAAATGTGAAAAGATGTTTATTCTAGAGTCAGTGAAATATGGTGGTTACCTCACACAACATGAAGTGTAGAGTTAACCTATTTGCTCATTGTTCATCAAAGACCCAGGCTCTATCTTTCTGCTCCACCATTCTTAGTAAGTTGGTTTTCATTTTCATGATTGTTGCTTCATAGTCACAAGACGGCTGCCACAGCTCCAGGCATCAACATTACATTCAGAGCAGAAAAAAAGGAGGGAAGGTTGCACCAGAGGATCTTCTTCATTTGAACCTTGTATTGAAAAGCAAAAATATTTTTCAGAGAAGCCACCCAAACACTGGCAGACCTATGTTTCTGTCTCAATCAGAACTAGCTACATGGGAAGCTAGAAAATCAAGAGCTGCCCTTTCCATAAAAAAGAATGAAATCTTACCCTTTGCTACAATATGGATGAACATAGAGGGTATTATGCTAAGTGAAATAAGTCAGACAGACAAAGACAAATACCATATGATTTTAATTATATGTGGAATCCAAAGAACAAAATAAATAAACAAAACAGAAACAGACCCATAGATACAAAGAACAAACTGATTGTTGAGAGATGGAAGGGATATGGGGGGCTAGGTACAAAATTGGTAGTTACAAAATAGTCACAGGGATGTAAAGTACAGCATAAGGAATACAGTCAGTAATATTGTAATAACTATGCATGGTGTCTGGTGGGTACTAGACTTACCAAGGGGATCACTTTGTAAATTATATAAATGTCTAACCATTATACATACACCTGAAACTAATATAAAATAATATTGAGAGTCAACTGTAATTGATAGATAAAAAAAGTTGGTCTCCCCCAATATCCATAATGGGAAGCAGATAGTGTGAGTGGTTTGACCAACCTATAGTGCTACCACATCCCCAGACTGTTCTTGCTCCTAGCCAGAGAACATTTGGTTAAAGATGGGGGGGATCTCTGCTTCAGGCTCTTCCCCCACACCTAATTTTCTTCTCCAGCACTATGAGCAGACTGCTCCCTTCAATTATGCCATGGACATCCTCAACATGGTCTTCACTGGCCTTTTTACTGTTGAAATGGTGCTCAAAATCATCGCCTTCAAACCCAAGGTGCTCCCCAGCCCTAGACCCACCTGCAGTGAATGAATTCCTTGGGGTGGAACTCCTTGCAGAGCTCTCAGGGGGGCTGCAACCAAGGAATCATGAGACTAGGGAATGAGAGGGATCCAGATGCAGGTCCCTCATGTGGTCCAAGCTGGGCCCTGTCTCCCCAATTCCCCCACCACTACTGGTTCCCTACCCTAGCTTCCTAGATCTGAGATGACAGGAGTCTGCTTTCCTCCTGCCTATAGCATTACTTTGCTGATGCCTGGAACACATTTGATGCACTTATTGTGGTGGGCAGCATAGTGGACATTGCTGTCACTGAAGTCAATGTGAGTACTGGACTCTCCACTAACCTACTCTTCCCCTACTAAGCTTTCCCCCACCTCAACCCCATGGCTTTCTTTCAAATGGGTAGGAGATTCACACTCCCATCCACCTGACTCATGGAGACTCAGTGCTCCTCATGCTAGCTCTATCCCTTCTGAAAACCTGTTGAGTTCAGCCAAAGTCCGCCTCCACCAGCTCCCTCAGTCCATTTGCAACCTATCCTCTGCCTCCACCATCACCTGTAATGACTCTGTTATTTCTATTACTGCCTTCATTGCCTCTACATCCCTCTCCATTTGGCTCCATCGTCTCCACCAACTCCTGCTTTGGCTCCATCACCTCTTGTGATTCCTTCATTGACTCCATTTCCTCCACTGACTCCGTCTCCAACGCTGGGTCTGTTGTTACCACTGACTGAACCATTGGCTCCGTAATCTCTCCCACTGGATATTACATGGCTCTATAACCTCGATTGATAATGCTGCTGGTTCCACATCTCCATCACCGTCTTCTTCATTGGATCTCCCACGGATTCTCTCTTCTCCATCATCTCCATAAAACAACGGGCTCCATAATTTCATCCATTGGTTCAAATATATTTCCTTTCTAATCCCCTGTACCCTCTCCTCTCCTTCCACCCTCATTACCAACTTTTCCTACAACCATCTTGATCCACAACCACATAACCTTCTCCATCGTCCCTTACATAATGACTGTACCATCCATTATCCCCTATAACTGTTTATCATTCTCCCCTTGTTCATTTGGGCCTATGATCACATCATCTATCTCACCTCTGTCTTGGCCATATCTCCCTCCAGAATGGTGGTCATCTTGGCGAGGTAGACCCCCATCTCTCAACAGGGAATTTCTGCTTCTTTCCATACCCACCCTTCCTTCTTTTTTTATTAAAGTCCTTAGAAATTCTCCCTGACCACCCTGGAGCCTGACTTCTGATGGATTTAGGGGCCGGGAGGGACAAAGCATGAGGCAGGGAGGTGACTGGGGAAAATGTGGGCTGAGCATACGTATCACACCCCCAACTCCAGAGCTCCGAGGACAATTCCCGCATTTCCATCACGTTCTTTCGCCTCTTCCGAGTCATGCGGCTGGTCAAGCTTCTCAGTAAGGGTGAAGGGATCCGCACGTTGCTCTGGACATTCATCAAGTCCTTCCAGGTAGCCGCCCCATCCCTTTCACCACCCCTTGCCCCCAGCTCACACCTCTCAGCCTACCACTTTAGCAGCCCCAAAACTATATCTCCTAGTGTGCCATGCCTTACCAATGGTACAACTTACCATTTCCAGTTTTCTCCCTTTTCTAGGCTCTCAATTCCCAACATGCCTTGGCTTCACTGACCTTTTTCTATTATATTTAATACTGTATCCACATTTGGGATATACCAGTAGTCACGACATGGGCTCTTGGGGGATGGACCACATTTCTCAGTAGGCCCAGGCTTGAGGGAGCAGTGAATTCTGGGGATTATAGTTCTCTGACTGGACCTGAGTATTTATTCTCCTCTCCATCCCCATAGGCTTTGCCCTATGTAGCTCTTCTCATTGCAATGATATTCTTCATTTATGCAGTTATTGGAATGCAGGTGAGTGGGAACCCTAAGAAGTGTCCCTCAGGCACTTCTCTGCTCATGCAAGATGGGTAGGAATAGCCCAAAAGTGGGGTTGGTAGGTGGAAAGACAAACTGACACACTGGATGACCCTGAACCAGTTCACATGTCTGTAAAATGAGATCAGCAGTGCCTGCTTGTCGGGGATGTAAGGACCCTTTGGGCATTAGGGGTTATGAAGTGGGTAGCAACCTGTGGGGTCAGGGGTTACCCCTCTGACATAACTCCTGTGTTCCCACAGATGTTCGGCAAGGTAGCTCTTCAGGATGGCACACAGATCAACCGAAACAACAACTTTCAGACTTTTCCACAGGCTGTGCTGCTTCTGTTCAGGTGACATCTACCCCTCCCCCACCATGTCAGTCCCCAGTGTGCTCCGTGGGCCCCAGGCTGCCTGAGCTATAGAAATAACAGGACAGCATAGGGTTCCATATTGCCTGGGACCTTTTCTGTCTGTGATCTGAGTCTTTTAGAATATTCTAGCCTCAGCCATTCCTTTTCTGCCGTAAAATGTATCCCCTTTTTAAGCCCCATCTGTAAAATGTGAACATGGCAGTCATCAATATGGCATGCCAGCTTTTTAAATGTCAAAATGCTATTTGTGCCAGTCGTAGCCCCTGACAGGAAGTGGGTCATCTCCTATCGTCTCCAGTCCCTGTAATACCACTTGCCGTTACTTCATAGCCTCCCCTCCAGGATGACACCTCTATGTGATCCCCAGGTGTGCCACTGGTGAGGCATGGCAGGAGATAATGCTTGCCACCCTTCCCGGGAATCGATGTGACCCTGAGTCTGACTTCGGCCCTGGCGAGGAGTTTACCTGTGGTAGCAATTTTGCCATCGCCTATTTTATTAGCTTCTTCATGCTCTGTGCCTTCCTGGTGAGGACCATTATCGCATAACCTCCCCCAGTGCCATAAGTGCTGGCCCTGATGTGTCTGGGGATGTCAAATGAGGTGGGGAGACCAGATCTTCAGGGTAGGTGAAAGGGCTGGCCTAGCGACAATATCAATTCAGGAATTCATGACCCAGTGACCATATAAGATTATCTCAGCCTCCCATCAACCCTTCACATCCTGCTCTGCCCTTCACCTAACCTCCCTGCTCACTGGCCCACAGATTATAAACCTCTTTGTGGCTGTGATCATGGACAACTTTGATTATTTAACCAGAGATTGGTCCATCCTGGGCCCCCATCACCTCGATGAATTCAAGAGGATCTGGTCTGAATATGACCCTGGGGCCAAGTATGCCCTGTAACCCCATAGCTGGTATCCCATGGAACACTGCACTGCCCCCCACAGTCTCCCAGCCCCAAAACCTCTGGCCTACTCCTCCCATTACCCAGTCAGTAGATGCTCCAAGTTCCTCACTGCCCCTGTCCTCTGCCTTCCCCTCCCCAATGATTGCCCTTCAATTCTGCCCTGGCAGGCCCTCGGGTGTTGGTGGGGAGGGGTAGTAATGAGCTGGTGAGGCCTTGAGAAAGGCTAGAGGGGCTATCTCCAATCCAGTGGTGCCTCCCACCCACCCCCCACCTGCCCAAGGGGCCGCATCAAGCATCTGGATGTAGTTGCCCTGCTGAGACGCATCCAGCCACCACTGGGATTTGGGAAGCTGTGCCCACACCGAGTAGCCTGCAAGGTCTGTGCACCTGCCCGCTCCCACCTTGCCTCTGAGACAGCTGTCTACCCTCTGGAAGGGGTGGGCAGAGACTTTGCCTTAGATGAGGAGAGGGTGGTTGGTTGCATTATCAAAGGTTCTGCACCTGGGCATTCAGGCCTGTGCCTCAGGCATTTGCTCAAAGTGGGTTTCCTGTCCCTGGTATATACAGAGACTTGTGGCGATGAACATGCCTCTCAACTCAGATGGGACGGTGGCATTCAATGCCACACTCTTTGCCCTCGTTCGGACATCCTTGAAGATCAAGACAGAAGGTGGGGAGCAGGCAGGAGTGGGAGGGTCCCTGGGGAGGTTGCAGGGAGCAAACCGGAACAATGGGCCCCACTCCTAGCTCTGAACCTCAAAATGGGTGACTTTGGCTTCTCCAGACCCATTTCCTCACCTGTCCAATGTGGGCAGTGGGTGACTGCAGTAGGAGCTTGTGAAGCCCCTCCAACAGGGAGGGAGTGGCTGTGAAGGGCTCTTCCTATTGGCTCATGCCCGGTGCAGGGAATCTGGAGCAAGCCAATCAGGAGCTGCGGATTGTCATCAAAAAAATCTGGAAGCGTGTGAAGCAGAAGCTGCTAGATGAGGTCATCCCCCCTGCTGATGGTGAGCCATCTCCACCCCAGTTCTTGAGCTGACCTCTTCATGTTAGATGATTACTCACCAACACAAAACCGGCACTGGCTGGGGTGGGGGTGGCAAAGGGGAGTCCATGCTGTGGGCAGGATGGGAGGATCAGAGAGCCCCTAAGTGACCTTGCCTCCTCTCCCTTGCCCTCAGAAGAAGAGGTCACCGTGGGCAAATTCTATGCCACATTTCTGATCCAGGACTATTTCCGCAAATTCCGGTGGAGGAAAGAAAAGGGGCTACTAGGGGCCGAGCTGCCCCCAAGCACCTCCTCTGCCCTTCAGGTCTTCAGAGCGGAGTCTGGGTGGGTGGGGGTATGTGGGAGCACTGTGGCAGAGGCTAACTGCTCTCTTGATCTCATAGAGCCCATGTCACAAATGAGGAAACTGAGGACCCAGGACCCACAGAGGGTCAGGGGTGGCTGAGGGGCTCCTTCCTCCACCCCGCACTCCTGCATAGGTGGGAAGCAGGCTCAATAAAGGGGGAGTTTAGACCCTGAGCTGCCCTGCTTCCCTATTTTTCCATACTCACAGGCTGGTCTGAGGAGCCTACAGGACTTGGGTCCTGAGATCCGGCAGGCCCTCACCTGTGACACAGATGAGGAGGAGGAGGAAGATGAGAAGGACCCAGAAACATACCAAGTGAGGACAACAAGTTTCCATTCCCCCCAGGATTGTAAAATACTCCCTCAATCCCCTAAGTGACTTCCACACTGCCGCTAAGGAGAAGTACTCTGCCCGCTGCAATAGACAAGTGTTTATTTGATACCTACTGTCCACTGTTGGAGGGCAAGACCCAGATTCAACCCAGTCCCTGGGGAGCTCATTGGAGACACATTATATGACCAAGTGACTTAGATATAACATAGATGTAACACCTAGTCCTGTGACTCCCACAGGCCCTGATGGGCTCCCAGCCCCCATCTCGTAGGAGCTCCATGATTTCTGTGTCTCTGCCTACTGGGGACAAACTTCCACATTCACTCTCCCTTGGACCCAGTGATGATGATGGGGGGACTCCCAACTCCAGACAGTCCAGTGTGCCCCAAACTGGATCTTATGCCCAGAGGTATGGTCAGGGGCCTGGGGGGAGATCGTGAGGGAAGGCAGGGACTAGCCACTATATGGGGATAACTCAGAGGGCATAGAAGTGAGGCCTTCCATTGAAGTTTGGAAAAGATGGAATGGAGGCAAGGGCTCAGGTGGGAATAAAGGGTAATAAGAGATTCCTGTGAGAAAGGCAATGCAGAGGTTTAAAGAAAAAAGCACGTAATGTGGAACTAAATGGGTTTAAGTTCAAATCCTGAATCTGTCATTTGCTAATGGGCTAGTCACTTAGTATTCATGGTCCTCAATTTCCTCACCTGTGAAGGGAGGATAATAATAGTACCTCGCCCTGGCTGATGTGGCTCAGTGGACTGAGCGCCGGCCTGCTGACTGAAAGGTTGCCAGTTCAATTCCCGGTCAGGGCACATTTCTGGGATGAGAGCCAAGTTCCCAGCTTGGGGCATGCGAAAGGCAACCAATCAATGTTTCTCTCACACATCAATGTTTCTCTGACTCTTTTTTCTCCCTCCCCCCTTTCTAAAAATAAATAAATAGCCCTGGCTGATGTGGCTCAGTGGATTGAACGCCGGCCTGAGAGCCAAAGGATCACTGGTTCAATTCCCAGTCAGGGCACATGCCTGGGTTGCAGGGCAGGTCCCCAGTAAGAGGCATGTTAGAGGCAACCACACATCAATGTTTCTTTCCCTCTCTTTCTCCCTCCCTTCCCCTCTCTAAAAATAAATAAATAAAATCTTTTTTAAATTCGTACACAAATAAAATAAAAATAAATAAATAAAAAATTTTAAAAATAATAGCATCTTATCTCATGGGGATATTGGAAGGAGAAAATGAGATCACACCTGGCTTTTACAGCCCAACACACCCCCAATTCTTGTGTTGAAGTTATCTCTTTAGCAGACCAACTTTCTTTTTTTCATTTTTTTAATATATTTTTTTAACTTTAGAGAGAGGGGAAGTGTTGGAGAAAGAGAGGGAGAGAAACATCAGTGTGTGGTTGCCTCTCACGTGCCCCCAACTGGAGACCTGGCCCACAGCCCAGGCATGTACCCTAACTGGAAATCGAACCAGTGACCGTTTGGTTCACGGGCCGGCACTCAATCCCCTGAGCCACACCAGCCAGGGCTGATTATTTTTTGAAACATTGAGTCTTTCCAATGATAAAACATCTCTTAAAAGAAAGCTCTTGTTCACTTTAAGATGACAGGTTAATTTTATGTTATGTGAATTTTCCCCCAATTAAAAAAAAATTAGAAGTCTGGTGTTTCTGTAAGGGAGAGGGCATAGCACAAGAGGGAACCAGGGACCACGTACTTGGGAATCTGATCTGCCTAACTTAACTCACCTTCCCCAGGAGAAGTTCTGGGGCTCTCATTTTCACCATTCCGGAAGAAGGAAGTTTTCAGCCCAAAGGAACTGAAGGGCAGGAGAAACAGTATGAGGAAGAGGAAGTCCCGGGCCAGTACTCTAGCCATGACAAGTAGGACAAACCCACATGCGGGAGGGCAGGGTTGATGGCACTCCATCGCCCATTCCCAGGTCTGAGCTTACTCCCAGCCCTCCCTCATTCTCATACAGGCTCTCCTACTTAGATGAGCAGGCTGGGACTCCCCAGCGCCCCATCATTTTGCCATCTCACAGACCCCAGAAATACATGGATGGGCACCATGTACCACGCCGCCGTCTGCTACCCCCAACACCTGCACGTGAGAGTATGCATGCGTCCTAGGGGCCCCCAAAGCCAAGTAGGGCAGAGGGCTTGGGGCGCACTGACATTCTTCTTTGCCCCTGGGTGTCCCCTACACCCTCACTCTCAGGTCAGAAGCCCTCCTTCACCATCCAGTGTCTGCGGCGCCAGGGAAGTTGTGAAGATTTACCCATCCCAGGCACCTATCATCGTGGGCGCAACTCAGGGCCCAGCAGGGCACAGGTGAGGTGGGGTGAGGGCAGCACAGTTTTAATTTATCAAGCCCACTACATGCCAAGCCCTTCTGAAGAATGGGGCACATGTGAATTCACATATCCCTCACTGTACCTGTGAGGTGGCCACTGTTATTAGCCCCAGTTTACAGATGGGGAAACAGAAGCGCAGAGAGGTTTAGCCATTGCACAGTTAGTAAGTGGTAGAGCTGAGGTTTAAACCCACATCTTCTATGCTCTTAAATAAAGTCAAGTTTAATGTATATACATTCATTTTGACTCCAGTTGTGTTTGCAGGGTATGAAGTAGGCACAGAAATAAGTCTTATATCCCTACACCCCACCCACCAATTATTGTCCCTCTGATGTTTATTCTGGTCCAGGGTCCCTGGGCAACCTCTCCTCAGCGGGGCCAGCTCCTGTATGCCCCACTGTTATTGGTGGAAGAGGGTGCAGCAAGGGAGGGATACCTCAACAAATCCAGCGGACTACTTTGCACCTTCACCTGTCTGCATGTGCCTGGAACCCACTCAGACCCCAGCCATGGCAAGAGGGGCAGTGCTGAAAGCCTGGTGGAAGCTGTGAGTCCTGAAGGGACATGTGTAAGAGGGATGGGTGAGATGGAGAGGAGGATCTTGGCAAGGAGGGAAAAAAGGTCCCCAGTCTCTGTGCTGTGCACATAGCCCTCCCTTTGCTCTATGACTGCTACTCAGCATGACGTGTGTTCCACTGTCCCCTAGACTTCCCTGCACACCCTCACAGGTAAGTCATTTATCCACACCGATCCCTCTGTGCATGCTGCTTCAACTCCATGCTGCGCTCTCTGTCAACTTTGATCCTATCTGTGCCCCCAGGTGCTCATCTCTGAGGGCCTGGGCCTCTTTGCCCGAGACCCGTGCTTCGTGGCCCTGGCCAAGCAGGAGATTGCGGATGCATGTCACCTGACACTGGATGAGATGAACAGTGCTGCCAGTGACCTGCTGGCACAGGGAACCAGCTCACTTTATAGTGACGAGGAGTCCATCCTCTCACGCTTTGATGAGGAAGACCTGGGAGATGAGATAACCTGTGTCCATGCGCTCTGAATTCTCACCCCCACCCTACTGCCCAATAAACCTCCTGCCCTCCCTTCCCCAGAGGGAGATAGGCATGGACCACACTCTTGGATTTTGATATCTTTGCACTCCAGGCCTAGGGCTGCCAGCAGCCCCCATCAATCCATCCCTGCTTCAGCACCAAGTCACTGCCCACACACGGGTATTTCCGGAAACCAGGACAGCCAGGTCTGATTATTCAGTGTCAGTGAAGGAGGGAGGAGGAGGAGGAAGAAACAGTAGCCCAAAAAAAGCTGGAGACAGAGTGGAGGTGGTGGGGGAGGGGGGCAGCACTGGACAGAGATGGAGGAAAGATGAGAGAGGGGGCTTGGGTAAGGAGTGCAATAAAGTCAGAGATCCCACAAGGGGTCAGTCAGGTCAGACTGAGGAAGGACAGACAGATGAAAAGGAAAGGATAAACCAGGGGAAAGTCCTGCCAGTGGAAAACCCTGGAGGTTCGAATTGGCCTGGTATATGATGCTTCAGGCAGAAGGGTCCTCTGATGGCATAGGGAATTTCAAGAGGGCTAAATTGTGATCACCCTGTCTCCTACCTCCCACATTATGCCCGAGAAAAAGAAAATCTAAATTCATTGGCAAAAGACATGGGTGACAGCAAAGGATGGTTCTCCCAGGCTGGGAGAACCCACTCAGAGCCCACTTAGCTTTTCTGAGACCAGCAAAGAGTAACCCACTCTCTTCCCACACAGATCACAGAACTTTTTCTGCTTCTTGCCCTACCTTTAGTCACTGCCCAACCTTTGGGATCTCATTCATTCAGTGAATGTTTATCCAGCATTTACTTTGTGCCAGGAACTGTTCTGAGTTTCCCTTAGAGCAAACTAAGCTGTCTTAGACATGTGACATGACTTGTCCAAACTCAAAGAAACTGAAGGCAGTTCTGAGAGTGGCATGGGATGGGAGCACCACTGGTAAGGGTCTGAGCTAGGATCTCCTCCCAGTTCTCAAAGCAGGAGTTTCCCATTTGTATAATTTTTGTCAATCGGGCCAGTACTGAAATTTAAGGGAAGTCAGAACTGGAGACTGGGACTCAGAATACAGAGCTGCACTAGGCCTTGAAACAAAGGCGTGGAGTGGTTGGGCTGGTATATTGTGGGAACAGCAAGTCACAGTCAGGATGTAGAGAGTGAAAGAAGGCTGTTACAGGATGAGGTGGGAGAGGCCACCTGAGGCCAGATGATGCAGAGCCTTTCAATGCCAGGACCCAAACCCTGAGACTTTTCCTAAAAGCAGTGGGGAGCCAAGGGAAAGACTTGAGCAGGGTAGCGACATAGTTAACTTTGTATTTTAAATAGATGCTCTGTTTGCTGTGCTGAAAACAGAAGGGAAGGGAAAGAGACTGGAGATGCTAAAATTGGCAGGAACAATGGTTGCCTTAGCCAGGGGAGGTGGCAGAGGAGATGGTGAGAAGCGAGTGGATTCCAGAAATGTGTAGGAGGTAAAATGAACCATTTATTTGGCCCTGGGCTAAATGCATTAGAGTGATTATCTTGTTTAATCAATGCTACGGCCTTATAGGTACCACTTGAAACCATCTTACATGTCCAAAGTCATACAGAATAAATATTAGAGGTGAGATTTAAATTCAAGCAATTGAATGTCAAGACCTATGCTCTTCCCCCAATAATACAATAACTGAGAAACATCCATTATATGTTTGTGTGAATTGAGTGTGTGTTTTTAAAAATAGGTATACATTCAGATGATTCAAAATTCAAAGGGTACAAAGGGGTATACAGTGAAAAGTTTCCCTCCCTTCTGGAGGCAACCAGTGTTACCCGATAGCTTTTATACATGTACAAGATGTGCTGTACTGATAAGCTAGTGGCTAAAAGTAACAGACCCTGGAGCCAGACTTCCTGGGTTCAAATCTTAGTTTCACCAATTACCAACTGTGTGACCTTAGGAAAATGCTTTCACCTCTCTGCATCTTAGTTTATTCACCTATAAAACGAAGATAGTGGTACCTTTCTCATAGGGTTGCTGTGAGGATTTAATGAGTGATATGAGTGAAGCTCTCAGAACAGTGCTTGACACAGAACAGCCACAATTTAAAATGTTACTCTCTATATAATTATGATATAATCCTCCCTTCTCTTTGTACACAGTCCTCACAGTTTGGCATCTTGCATGTCTTAACTAAATATCTTGACGATCATTCCATATCTCCATATTATTAATGACAGTTGCATACTCCATTTTGTATAGCTGTATCAGAGCTTATTTAAACAGGTCACCAGTAATGAGCACTTAAGGAGTGTCCACTCTTTCTTATTATAAGCAGTACTGCAGTGTATCATCTTAACACATACACCTTTTAGCACATGTATGAATCTATCCGTAAGATAAATTCCTGTAAGTGTAAATGGTGAGCCAAACAGTATAGGGGTTTGTAAGTTTGCTAGATTTTCCCAAATTGCCCTCTACAGAGGTTGTACCAATTTAACTTCCACTGGCAGCTTATGAGAATAAGTTTCTGGGCAACCTGCCAATATTGAGCATTAACAAACTTTTTTAGAGTCACCACCCTCAAAGATGAAAAACAGTATTTTAGTAGTTTTTGTAGGCATTTCTTTTAGTATGAGTGAGTGAGTTTGAGCATCTTAAATGCCAACTGTATTTGTGCGTTGGCTTTTGTTGCATGGCAATCAACATTGACTTTGGTGGGCCTGGTTTTAGTAGCACGAAGGAGGGGTGGTCCAATTAAGAGTGGCCTGAGGAATAAACAGGATGTAAAGTGTAGAGTTAAAGTAGGTAAGAATTTGACAGTAAGAGGAAGAGAGAAATAATGGAGATGGTTGGAAGGGGAAGGGGTTTTAAGAAGTGCTTAATATATGGATGAGAAGAAACCTTCAAGACCTTGAATTATGTTTAAATTGCAGGGATTTGGGGCACTGCCAATTACTAGCTGGGCGACCTTGTGCAAGTCACTTAACTTCTCTGGGGCTCATTTTCCTCATCTGTAAAAATGGAGCTAATAGTCCCTTCCACATAGAGCTGTCGTAAGGATTAAATGAGCGAACACATTCAACAAACTCAGTAAAGGGCCTGGCAAAACGTCATACTGTAGAACTTAACAGCCCTCCTCTCCCCAGACGTCCACCTGTGTTTTCAGAGAGATAGATCTTCCTTGAACGCTCTCAGGGTTCCAGCCTCAGGGCTGGAATGGCCGCCAGTGACTTAGGCACAACCCTGGTGCGCAGGCGCTAGTGGCCAATGAGGTGGGGGCGCAAAGGGAGGAGCTGCGGCTGTCTCGGCTGTTCTGACGATCGCACACCCCCCCGCCGCCGCCGCACTCGCCCTTGCAAGCAGGCTCCTCCTGCCCCCCGCATTGCTGATGCTGCTGCTGGCCGACATGGACGTGGTGAATCAGGTACGCGTTCCAGCACCGCGGACAGAGCCCGCCGCAGCCGGGCCTCCCCGCCCGGGCGCACCTGATCCTCTGACTCAGAGGTGGTGACCAGGGTCCTGGCAGGGGACATCCGGCCCCCGACGCTGGGGCTGGGGTCTGCGGCAGACGAGGGGAGGAAGAGGGAGGTGGAGAAAAGAAGGAGTGAGCCCTTTGCCGCAGCGAGGGCCGTCCTCTCTGCCGCAGCGGGGGCTGCCACAAGCCTGGTTCCTTTACAGGCCTCCGCGAAGGGAGGAAGAGTGACTCTTGGGGCTAGGGTACAGACAAGGGGGAGAAAGGGGAGAATGGAAGGAAGATAGGGGTGCTGCGGGTGAGCCCGGAAATAGAGCAACAGAAGGCGTGAGGGCGGGGGATGGGGGGAGGGCTGACAGCTGCCCCTCCCAAACAGAGACGGTACCCCGGTAGAGAACCACTCCTTCCCCCAGAGCAGACCAAGGGGGTAGATCTGGTTTTGCCTCTCCAAAATCCCTAGTCTCCCCTCCCCCAGCACATATCCAGTGAAGCCATGTCCCAGCCTTCCCCACCTTAATAAGCCTAGACCCTCTGCCATCTCGTTCTTCTTCAACACACTGGAACCTCACCCCTCTCTAACAAGTACCAACCTCACCATCCTCATCACCTCAGACCACCCTCCATCACCACCATATGACTCACCTTTACTGCTGCAGACCCTTCCCCCACCCTAATGAACCCTGACTCTTTCCTTACTCCCCCGATCCCTTTCTCCATCTGACTCACCTTTACCATTTCAGACCTTCTCTCATTCCCTAATCCATCCTGACTTAACTCATTCTTCCTCATCTCTGACCGCCTCTGCCATCTACCTCACCATCTCTCCAGACTTCCCCACAGTTCTGAACCCCCAGGGTCTTCTCTCAGGGAAGCTGTACCCACACCTTGCCCCAAAGTGTTTCTTTCTCCTTCTCATCCCCTCTCCAAATGAATGTCCTCACTCCATCCCGGAGGTCACATGCCTTATTCCCAGGGGTCATCACCTGATGACCCCCCCTCACCTTCCTCCCCATCCCCAACAACCCCATCCCCTCCCCACCCTTTCTCTCCTCAGCTGGTGGCTGGGGGTCAGTTCCGGGTGGTCAAGGAGCCCCTCGGCTTTTTGAAGGTGCTGCAGTGGGTGAGTGTGGTCTGGGCCATGGGGAGAGACAGAGGTAGGTAGTGGGATCCGGAAGAGCAGGGGTGGAGTTGGGGTGAGGAGCAAGGAATGGATGAGTGGATTGCGGGTAGAAGGGGATGGTGGAATTATACTCCAGGGTGAAGTCCCAGGGGCTTGGTTGGGGCCAGAGAATGGATGAGCTGTGAAGTGACGTCACATAAGACCAAGGGTACCCCCGTTGTGAAGTGGAAGATTGTGACGTCCTACCTCTTCTGCCGAGGTGAGAGAGAGGAAGGGGAGGTGGAGCTTGCAGCTGGTTGCTGCGGGAGAGATGCAAAGCCAAGAGAAAACCCGAGACAGTGAAAAAGAGAGAGAGAGAGAATACGAGACAGTGAATGATGGAGGTAGAGATGGAAATATCGAGAAAAAAGAGATACAGAGATATGGCAGAGAGTAGACAAATGGAAAGAGGCAAAGAAAAAGGAGACAGAAAGATGCACAGAGAACAGAGATGCAAAGAGAGATAAACACAAGAGAGGGGCAGAAAATGAAAAGGGGGTGGGGGAGAGAAAGATACAGAAAAAGAGACACTCAGAGAAAGGAGAAATAGAGAGACTGATACACAAAGCAAGGGAAGCAAAAGGGAGACAGAGAGAACACCATGCAGAGACCAAGCGAGAGAGAGCAGGGAGATAGAGACAGACTGAGAAAGAGAAAGACATAGAGAGACATACATTCAAACAGAGAGGGGAAAAGGAGACAGAAAGAGACACACAGAGACACTAAAGAGGCAGAGGCAGAGAAACAGAGATACAGAAGACAAAACCATATCTGAGAAAGACAAAGACACATAAAGAAACAGAGAGATGCCCAGAGAAATGGAGACACAGAGGACAGAGACAGATGGAAATACAGAGAGAGACATAGAAATAGAGACTGAGACAGAAGAGAGAGAAGGGGATCAGAGCATTGAGAGGTACAGACAGAAAGAGACACTAGGAGAAAGACAGGAAGAGATAGCCACACCCCTGTAATCAGCTTGTCCTTGGGCAGGATGAGCCCTGATTAGGGGGTGGGGGTGGGGATCAGTCCATCTGCTGCTGCCTGTGCTGGGCCCTGATCTGTCCAGAGGAGGGCACCCCCACCCCACATGCACACAGGCTCACCGCCATCTCCATTCCTGCTGCCCAAGGTCTTTGCCATCTTCGCCTTTGCCACATGCGGCAGTTACAGTGGGGAGCTTCAGCTGAGCGTGGATTGTGCCAACAAGACCCACAGTCTCCTCAACATCGAAGTTGAATTTGAGTACCCCTTCAGGTGTGCCCCCACCCTAGTCCACCCTTGGGACCCTGACAGACCTGGGAGAGGAAAGGGTGGGGCGGGACTGGCCAACACCTCCTCCCAAGTGGCTCCTGTCCAGCCCCTACTTCAGGAGACCACACCCATTCAGGTCACTGCGCATGCACTGAGCACCTACCTTGTGCCTGGCACTGCTCTGGATATCTAGGACATGTAGTGAGCAAGACAGGCATAGGCCTCTCTACCTGTGGAGTAACCTTCCCTCTCTACCACTGCTTCACTATTAAACTATCTTTCACTAAAAAAAAAAAAAAAAAAAAAGACTGTCATAGGCTGTTGCCCTCTGGCTATGTTCTAGTGAAGAGGAGGGAAGGAGACAGGTAACTAACAAGGTTCAAAAGTAAAAGTATATATAGCCATAGCATAGTAGGTACTCAACTAATGTTAGCCAATATCATTATTTAATTCCCGTTCATTCATTCCATACGCATTTGTTTTGAGAATCTGTTGTACTGCTCAAAGTGCTAGTGAACAAAACAGACCAAACTCCCTACCCTCATGGAGCCAACATTAAAACAAATTAATTAATAAAGAGAATAATTGCAGATTGGAAAAAATTCAAGGAAAGGGTCTTCATGCAGGGTTTTCTGATTGAGCACAATGAGGGGGTGCTGTTTAGCCATAGAGAATGATTAAACCCAACTAAACAATTCTGATATTTATTGAGCTCATACTCAGTGCTGGATGTTAGGTACATGAGAGTGAGCACAAGCAGGCAAAGTCACTGCCCTCAAGGAGACATTTACTTCCTGGCTGGTGGGGAGGCAGACACCCACAGATACAATTTCAAGAGCCTTCTGAGGCTCCTCCTCTACTTGGATAAATCACATAACTGCTCTAGGTCTCAGTTTACCCATCTGTAAAATGGAGTAATACAGGGCTATGATTAATATTTAATGAATTAATACTTGTAAAGTGTTTAGCACAGTACCAGGCACACAGTAACCACTCCATAAGTGTTTGTTAACATAAGCAAAATAAATAAGTTCAAGGGACTCAGAAAAGAGGTCATTAATTGAGTTGGAAATTTGAGGGAGGTAAGCGCTAAGGGTAAATGGAGGCTCAGAAGATCACCCAAGGTGAGAGGGCAGAATGAAGAGAGGAAAGCCCAGCAAAGGCCCTGAGCAATGGTTGAAAGAAAAGGCGATGCCAGAGAGGTGTGACCTGAGAGGCAGGAGGGCAACCAAGGATCCACCAGTTCACAGAAGCCGGAAAAGAGAGTACGGGGAGCGGGAGCTGGCAGCATTGGATAGTGCTGTGAGCAGGCACTTTGAGAATCCAGAAGACCACAAAAATAGATCATCACCTCCCCCAACACCTCTCATGCCTAAGACCTCTGGTCCTGAGGATCTGCCTTTTACCCACAAGTCTCTCAGGAAAAAGCCTGTGCCATGGGTCCCCCTGACCAACCTACCACTGTCTTAATACCCTCCAAGGGCCTTTAAGTCCCCCTTGGATTCCGCCCTCCCAACCCAGCACACTAGAAACCCAGCAGCTCAAACCCAGATTCAACTCCTAGTTCTAACATTTAGCAGCTGCACAACCTTGAGCAAGTAACTTAACCTTGCTGAGACTGTTCATCTATAAAATGGGTACAATAATATCTGCCTTAGAAAACTACAGGGAAAGAGTCATTAAATGAGGCATTTATACAAAATAGTAGGGGATCAATAAGTGTAAGCCTTGGGACCTTTGCTACCCAAGGGCACTGGCACCATTTGCTCAATCTCAGGATCCTGTGTCCCGGTCTGACGTGAGAGTTCTGGAACCCCATCCCAGTCCCCTGAACAAACATTTCTCCCTATGATCCCCTCCTCTATCACACCAGAAGGAAGGCCTTAGCCCCATGCCTACCCAATCAGACCCTCCTACCCTCAAACACACACATACTGTTCCAGGATCCCTTCTACCCTCCTGTCAGTCTGTCTTTCTATTTTGTAATCTCTGGGCTCTCCTCTGCTATGCATACATTTCTTTTTCTTGGGGACCTGAAGTAAAATGGGAAGAAGAGCCAATATGATGTAGAGGGAAATCACAGGGTTCAGATCCCAAACTCTACCATTCTTTCACCATCTGTGTAACTTTAGGCAAGTTAATGCACTTCACTGAGCCTCTGTTTCCACCTCTGTATGTTTTATTTAATAAACATTTACTGAGCACCCTCTATATGGCAGCACTGTTTCAGGCCCTAGAGGCACAGCAGTGGAAAAAAGACAAAGCCCTGCCTTCTTGTAATCACAGCAAAAATTAAGGGAAAAAATGGTATGTCAAATGAGGTATCACTGCTACAGTGAAAAAATGGATCAAGGAAGGGGGCTAAGGAGTGTCAGGAAGGAATGGTTGGATTTTTAAAATTTTTTTTATTGATTTGAGCCCCAGCTGGCATGGCTCAGTGGATTGAGCGCTGGACTGAGAACCAGAAGGTAGACGGTTCGATTCCCAGTCAAGGCACATGCCTGGGTTGTGGGCCAGGTCCCCAGTAGGGGGTGCACAAGAGACAACTGCACATTAATGTTTCTCTCCCTGTCTCCCTCCTTTCCCCTCTCTCTAAAAATAAATTTAAAAATATTTAAAAAAATTTTTTTATTGATTTGAGAGACAGAGGGGAAGGGAGAGAGAGAAAGAGAGAACCCGAAACCTTGGCATATCGGGATCATGCTCTAACCAGCTAAGCCAGGGAAGGAATAGTTGAATTTAATTTTAAATAGTAAGATCTGGGAAGGCCTCACTGAAAAGGGGACAGTTGAACAAAGCTTGAAGGAGATGAAGGGAGTAAGACATAGACATCTAGAAGAGTATTCCAGTGCAAAGATCCTGGGGTGAGAATGTGCCTGGTATGTTCTACAAATAACCAAGTGGCCAAGGTGCCTGTGTTGGAGTGAGAGGCAAATAAAACATTTCATGACATGCTATGAGCAATGAATGAAATGTGACTGGTACACAATAGGTGCTCTGTGGATGGTTATTTCCTCCTCTTCCGGGGACCTTGTCAATCTGGGGGACTTATGACTGGGCAGGGGGGTGGAGGAGGGGGTTCTTCAAGTCTGGGGCACACCTACCCACCTCTCTCTGCAGGCTGCACCAAGTGTACTTTGATGCACCCGACTGTAGAGGGGGCACTTCCAAAGTCTTCCTACTGGGAGACTACTCCTCATCAGCGGAATTCTTTGTCACCGTGGCAGTCTTTGCCTTCCTCTACTCCATGGGGGCTCTGGCCACCTACATCTTTCTGCAGAACAAGTACCGAGAAAACAACAAAGGGCCCATGCTGGTGAGCCCCCACAGCCACTTATATGCAAGGGCCCCAGGGGACACAGAGCCTCCAGGAGACAACCATGTTCATAAGTCACACCAAATCCCAGACTGGCCCATGTACAAGCAGCCACCATCACAACCACACATGTTATTGCTGCTGCTGCTGCTGCTGCTGCTATGAATATTAGGAACACTAAATCATAGAGTGACAGAGACACACTCATAGCCCACACAGAATCCTGGACAGGCCTACACCTATAAACCTGACACTTCTCACACAACCACACAGTCTTGATCAAAGAAAGCACACAGAAGTTCACTATGACAGTCATACTTGTCATGTCACACACACACACTGATTCGTACACAGCTGTACTCATACACCCTCATCCCAGACACAAAATGACACATATTCCCAAATTCAGATGAAAGTGGAAAGACACAGTCCTTTTCACAGATTCGACAAGCATCCCTCAGAATTCCCCCACATCCACATTCTCTGTGTCATGCACAAGCCCAAGCTAGGAGGACTGTCTTCAACTGAGTGTTGGGGGAAAGGCTGGGGAGAGACAAACCTCTTCTGGGGGACTCCCTTCCCAAGAAAACCTGTGATCTAAGGAGGCCCCACAGCCCAGCATGAAGCAGCCCACTCACAGTGCCACTTTCCTCTCCCCTGCCCATCCTAGGACTTCCTGGCCACGGCAGTGTTTGCCTTCATGTGGCTGGTTAGCTCATCGGCATGGGCCAAGGGGCTGTCGGATGTGAAGATGGCCACGGACCCAGAGACCATTATCAAGGAGATACCTGCCTGCCAACAGAAGGAGAATACATGCAAGGAGATAAGAGACCCTGTGACTTCTGGCCTCAACACCTCAGTGGTGAGCCCTGGGAAGCTGGCCAGGCTGGCTGCGGGGGGGGGGGGGGGGGGGG
>PVJD01014333.1:0-29595 GCA_004026545.1 Mormoops blainvillei | reverse complement strand
GGGGGGAGGAGGAGAAGGGAAAGATAGTTAAAAATAAATTGGCAATAAATGTGTGTGTATCAATAATGGCTTTAAATGCAAATGGTTTAAATGCTCCAATCAAAAGACATAAGTAATTGAAGGATAAGAAAACAAAACCCCCATATATGCTGTAACCAAGGAACCTATCTCAGAATGAAAGACACACAGAGGCTAAATGTTAAATTATAGAAAAAGATATTTTATGCTAATGGAAAGGGAAAAAAAATCAGAGATAGCAATACTTATAAGGGAGGACCCTCCCAAAAGTGAATTTATTTATAAAAAATTGTGTACTTATTCTTACATGTTTATACTTGTCACCTTCAAAGTACTCTCCATTTGATGCAATACACCTCTTGAAACTTTTTTCTACTGCTCAAAATAGTTTTTGAACTCATAGATTTTGATGCCTTTTAGTGTTTCTGCTATTTTTTGTTTTGCCTTATCCACATCACCAAAATGTTTCCCTTTGAGGGATATTTTCATCCAGAGAAACAAACAGAAAAATGTCACTAAGGTGGAGATTGTGTGAATAGGGAAGATGGACATGGGAATCATACCAATTTTGATCAGAAACTATTGAAAACACCACACAGTGTGGGCAGGTGAGTTCTTAAATCAACCATCAGGAAATGGGAAAATGTGTTGAAAGAGTCTTCAAAAAAATTTCACTGACTGAACGCAGCCTCTCACAACACACCAGCTGGTACACTGATACAAATGGATTCCTAGAACACTCACCTAGCACAGAAAGCCTGTACGACAAGGGTCCCCACCCTCAAGAAGATAATTCCAGTTTTGGGAGTTCCACCTCATATAACTGACAAAGTACACTTTAAGGTATAGTGAGACAAATAAGGACACTCCTTAATGATAAAGGGAACAATCCAACAAGAGGTTATAATTTTAGTAAACATGTATGCACCCAACCTAGGAGCACCTAAATATGTAAAGCAAACCTTGATGGACATAAAAGGAGAAATCAACAAAAATACAGTCAAAGTAGGAGATTTTAACACCCCATTAACATCAATGGATAGATCTTCCAGACAGAAAAATAATAAGGGGAGAGTGGCTTTATATGGCACACTAGATCAAATGGATTTAAATGATATATACAGATCATTTCATCCCAAAGCTGCAGAATATACACCCTTGTTAAGTGCAATGGAACATGTTTTATGATAAACCAGATGATAAGACAAAGAAATTCTCAATAACTTTAAGAAGATTGAAATCATATCATGAATCTTCTCTGACCACTGTGCTATGAAACTAGAACTAAATCACAAGGAGAAAATTGAAAAATACACAAAGACATGGGAGCTAAGTAACATGTTATTAAACAATGAACGGGTCAGCAATGTGATCAAGTAAGTCAAAAGATATTTTGAAACAAATGAAAATGAGAACACAACAACTCATAACCTGTGGACGCTGGGAAATCAGTCCTACAAGGGACTATCTCAAGAAACAAGAGAAAGCTCAAATAAACAATAAAATTTTATACTTGATGTGCATTTGGAAAGAACAACAAACAAAGCTCAAAGAGTAGAAGAAAAAAATAATAAAGATCAGAGCAGATATAAACAAAATAGAGTCTAAAAAAAAACAAAAGACCTATAAATCCAAGAACTAATCCTTGAAAAGATAAAAAAGATTGACAAACCTTTAACCAGACTCATCAAGAAAAAAGGATGGGGACCAAATAAATAAAATCAGGAATGAAAGAGGAGAAAGAACAACCAACACCAAATAAATACAAGGAATTGTAAGAAAATATTATGAATGACTACATGCCAACAAATTGAACAACCTGTATGAAAAGAATAAATTCCTAGAAATATACAATCTTCTAAAACTAAATCAGGAAGAATCAGAGAATATGAACAGAAAAATTACACCTAGTAAAATTGAGGCAGTAATAAAAAAATTCCCAACAAACAAAAGCCCTGGACCAGATGATTTCACAGATGAATTTTATCAAACATTCTGTGAAGAGCTAACACCTCTCTTTCTCAAGCTATTTCAAAAAATTTAAGAGGGGGGGAAGACTCCCAAAATCATTTTATGAGCCCAGTATTATGCTAATCCCAAAACCATTTAAAGACACTACAAAAAATATTACAAGTCAATATCCCTGATGAACATAGATGCTTATGCTTAAATCTTCAACAAAATATTAGCTAGCTGAATGCAGCAATGCATCAAAAAGATCATACACCATGATCAAGTGGCATTTATTCCAGGAATGCAAGGTTGAAACAACTGTCACAAATCAATAAATTTGAAACACCACATAAACAAAATGAAAGATAAAAATCACATGATCACATCAAAAATGAAGAAAAAGCATTTGATAAAATCCGGCACTGGTTAATGATAAAAACTTTCAGCAAAGTGGGAACTGAAAGAAAATACCTAAATATAATAAAGGCCATTTATGACAAACCCACTGCCAGCATCATACTTAATGGGGAAAAAATGCAAGTATTACCTTTAAGATTGGGAGCAAGGATGTCCACTTTCACCTTTATTATTCAACACAAACTGGAAGTCTTCACAATAGCAATAAGAAAAGAAGAAATAAAAAGCATCCAAATTGGAAAGGAAAAAGTAAAATTGTCTTTATTTGTATGTCATATGATATTGTACATAGAGTACCCTAAATATCCAACAATAAACTGGTAGAACTGAAAAACGAATTCAGCGAAGTAGCAGGATACAAAATGAGTATCTAGAAAACAGTTTCATTTTTATATTACAATAAGGAACTAATGGAAAGAGAAATTAAGAAAACAATCCCATTCACAATTGCTTCAAAAAGAATAAAATATTTAGAAAAAATCTACCAAGGATGTAAAAGAACTATACTCAAAATATTATACGAAGCTGACAAAAGTAATTGCAGAAGATACAAATAACTAGAAGCTATACCATGTTCATGAAAAGGAAGACTAACTTCATTAAAATTACCATGCCACCCAAAGCAATCTATAGATTCAATGGAATTTCTATCAAGATACAAATAGTGTATTTCACAGAACTAGAACAAATATTCCAAAAATTTATATGGAACTGCAAAAGGCCCCACATAGCAACAATGATCCTGATCAAGAAGAACTAATTTGGATGAATCGTGCTACCTAGTATCAAACTATACTATAAGGCCATCGTAATTTAAACAGCCTAGTGCTGGCACAAAAACTAACACATATGTCAATGGAACAGATTAGAGAACCCAGAAATAAACCCACACCTTTATAGTCAATTAATATTTGACAGAGGATATGAGCACATACAATGGGCTAAAGATGGCTATTTAATAAATGGTGTTAGGAAAATTGGAGAGATTCATGCAGAAAAGTTGAACTGACCACTTTCATACACCACACACAAGAATAAGTTCAAAATAGGTTAAATACTTAAATGTTACCTCAAAACCATATAAATCCCAGAAGGACATACAAGCTGTGAGACCTAGGACATTGCTCATAGCAATAGTTTATCTGGCATATCTCCTCAGACAAGTGAAACAAAATTAAAAAATTAACAAATGGGGCTACATCAAACTGAAAAATTTTTGCACAGTGGAGGAAACTATCAACAAAATAAAATACAGCCCAAAGAATGGGAGATCATATTTACCAATACATCTGTTAAGAGGTTAATATCCAAAATTTATAAAGAAATTATACAACTCAACACCAAGAAACAAACAATCCAATTTACAAAACTGGGCAAAGAATTTGAATAAACACTTCTCCAAAGAGGACACCGAGATGGTCAATAGACATATGAAAATGTATTCAACTAATCATCAGAGAAATGCATAAAACCACAATGAGGTACCATCTCACACAGGTCAGAATGGTCATCATCAAAAAACCAACAAACAATGAGTCTTGTTGAGGATGTGGAGAAAGGGAAACACATTTACCCTCTTGGTGGAATGCAGATTGGTGCAACCACTGTGGAAAGCAGTATGGACATACCTTCGTAATTTAAATGTGGAACTGCCTATGACCTAGTGATTCCACTTTTTGAAATATTTATATGAAGAAACATAAAACACTAATTTAAAGAACACAAGCATGCTTAGGTTCATTGCAGCATTATTTACAATCATCAAGATATAGAAGCAGTGCAAGTGTCCATCAGTAAATGAGTGGATAAGACAACTATCGGACATTTACACAATGAAATATTACTCAACTGTCAAAAAAAGAACATTTTACCATTTGCTATAACATGGGTAGACCTGGAAAACATTATGCAAAGTGAAATAAGCCAGTCAGACAAAAACATTTGCTATATGATTTCACTTATCCATGGTATCTAATGAACAAACTGAACTAACTAGCAAAATGAAGATAGACCCATTGATAGAGAGCAGGCTGACAGCTATGAGGGCATGGTTATGTTGTGTAGTGAGCCAGCAAAAAGGAAAAGGGTTCATGGGCATGGACAACTGTGTGGTGATCCCTGAGGGGAGGGGGATATGAGTGGACTAAATGGTAATGGAAAAAGTTCAACAGAATAAATTTTAAAAAGTAATCATGGAAAGATAAAGGAAACAATAACAAAACTAAAATCCCATTTTAACAAATTATGCTTATTTACTATTACTGTTTTCTGGCTTAAGCAAGATAGAACAGAGAAAGTTTAATTAAGAAATTTAGCCTCTGAATTTCTATTTAATTATAATATAACGATACTCAAATTTGTACCCTTGCTTTGGGAACAGGAACATGATTGAAGCATCACATTTGTCTGACACCTATTCTAAGTAATGACGGTATAGTCTCCAAATAAGTCTCCTTTTAATTTTTCTTTCCTGCACTATTTTAGAACTTTTGTGCTTATATTGAATTTAGTGCTGGTGAGATCAAGGACATATTTTTAATTAAATCATAAAGTATAATTTAAAGAAAATCATTTTTAAGATCAAGAAATAGACTTCATTTCTATGAAAACAGTGAATTAAATACATTGAAATACCTATTTATCAGTGTGCAGTTTTACATGCACTTAAGTCAAACTTTAATTTCGTATTTTACTCTACATATATAAGACTAATCAGGCAAATTCAATTGACTATATTTAGTGTGCTATATCTAGATTCACTCAAAAATGTACCAAATTACACTTCCCTTTGTGTGGGAAAAGAAGTGTACTTTGAAAAAAATTACCTATCATAGCACTGCAATGATGGGAACTAGGGATTTTTGAAGTTAATAATATAGAATTAGAGTTATTTATTTAATTGGTTCCAGTCTACTGCAGTGTTTAACAAGCTCCGATAAATGGACTAATCTTTCACAATTAGTCTATTAAAGTCTGGTTATTTTTCAGACTTATATCAGTTGTAATCAGAGGGTTTCCTAAGGCATAAATTGTCTGGCACCTTTGTACTTTGAGGACATTTGACTTGTTATTCAACCATTTGCTCTATGAACTTTGTTTGTGTTAGCACATGGAATTCTAGAATGATAACAGAGTTCTGAAAAACCCCAGATGGTTTCAATGAAGGAAATAAATTAATCAATACTAGTGACTAAAAATGATCCCCAATTCCTATTGAATAGCATTCCTATTTTTAAATGTGAAATTGCAGATAGTGGAAAACATAGTGATAACTTTTAAACAGTGCTAATAATTGTTACTAACACAGTGAATTTATTATTGCATCAGGATGTTATATCATCTTAATTTTATACTAAATATTGGATTTACTTTTATTTAATCTCAAATGTAATCACAATTAGTCACACCTTACCATTTCATAAATTTTTAGAACTTTTTGAAAGAATAAAAAAACATTTATTACTCTTCATAGTTGAAAGTCTAAACTTTTGCTATTATGTAGTCAATCACAATGAATTGTATAAAATGAACAAATGGAAATAGTTGGCACTCTATGACCCTAAGGTCAGAAGTAATAACCAAATATGTTTTTCAGTAAAGATGAAAAAAATCAAAGCATAGATTTAATAACGTGTGATCTCCTAATTGATCCCTAGCCCTTTCCACCATCTACCAACTTTCTTTGACCTCTGACCAACAAGGTTTCATACCTATCCCAGTGTTACTCCAAGTTAAGTCGCCTCTGAAGTCACTTCCAGTTGTTCTGTTTTTTACTCCTAATCATGTGTGAATTCTTTTTAACATATGTGCGCATATCTTTGTTGACTAGGTTTTGAAGTTTCAAAATAAACCTCTCCTTACTCTGATTACCTTGCAAACAAACATTTGATAATTTAATCATTTGGTTTTATAATTTGACTACATTAACGCTGTTAGTTAAAAACTACATTTATGTCCCTACATGAGTACTTTGAAAGCTAAAATATGTTAATATACAAAAGAAATTTCAAACCTGTTCCAATTCTAATGTGATTGAATTCAGCGATGATAATTTTAAAGTAACAACTGAGTTGTCTGCTAATCATCCAAGAGCTAGAATAATTTAGGGTTCATGTATGTGTGTAAGTTAAAGGATAAAAATAATTGAAATTCTAAGGATAATAACAAAAATACAGAGAAAGCTAACAGATTATATATTAAATTTTCTATTATGAAATGTTTAAAATTGTAAATATTTAACATTTAAATATGACATATTTAAATGAAACCTTTCACCTGCAAGAGGAATATAATTACAATTAAATGGAAAAATAATTAAATCATGGTAATATTGAGTAATAATAATATTACATAGCCATGATCTTAAATAAAATAAAAATAATCTTCATAGATAAAATATATGTTTCTCATATCTGGTGTTTTAATCAACATCATGAGTGGTAGATAGGTCTAAAATTTAATCTATAGTGTACCTGCAGGGTCTCAGCCAAATCATAGCTCCATCAGGTGGGTTTTAGAAACTCAAGTACCTCATAAAGAATTATAAATAAGTCAAGCTTATATAAGGAAAGTGGAGAGGATTCCTTAAGACTACTCTTTATTGTTGCTGTTAAATCCCTCAAATTAAATGGGAAATATTCTTTGAGGAAAATAGCAAATATCATCATGTGCATAAGGAAGACCAATTACTGGAAATGTGAAAATAAATTTCAAGCATGCAAAAGATAAAGTGATTAGAACAGGTAAGTAATAGAAAATATACCAAAAGGGAAAATAACTGTGCAGTCATGGGAGAGTGAAGAAGTTTTTGGAACAGGGCTAATTGTCAAAGGAAATAGATATTTCATAGGTGTGTTCTAATGTGCTCCAAAAAGAATATCCATATTTGAGAATAGAAGTGCACAGATATAAAATGATCAGAAGCTAATGTATCAAAATGCTAGCAGTTATTGACACTAGATGGTGGATCTTTGAATAATATTTATTTATTTCTAATTAGTCTCAGTAAATATCTCATTAATATTTAACTACAGGAGACAGGGCTTGAAAAGTTAGTGACCTCATGTTATTGTCAGAGAACAAAATAACTCATAAAATCTTCTTCATTATTATAATAGATTGGCATAGGCCCCAAGATTATTTTATAATATATCAGTACTTATATTAAGAATATGATGTTTGTCATTCCTCTTCCCTTTTTAGAAAATGAGTAGTGGACATCTGTTTTTGTCATTACTTTACCAATTGAGAGGCTTATTTCTATGTTTTTTTCCCTAAGTTAGATGTTCTGAAGGTAGCACACATTTAGCACATGTTGCAGGTGAATATTATAACCTCTGAAGAAATAGAATTAGTGACTTCAGTGTCTAGTTTGCTCTTTGGAGGTTAACCAAACTATAATGGCATGACTTTTTAAAATAATTAAAAATGTCTTCATGTATTTATTTTCTCTATGATAAATTATTGAATTTTTCAGCTTTAAAGTTTGGATAATAACATTATTGTTCCATTTATTAAGTGTATTCATTTATTTATGTCATTTATTTATCCAAAAATACTGGGATAGAAGTTTGCAAAGTGCACATTAAACTCACAAACACCTCTCTTCCCTCTTGAAAGGGACTATTGGGAAACATCCTCTGATTTAGACGGGACTATCAAATTCTTTCAACATCTAATTCTTTTCTTACAAGGTATATTAGAAATATAGACTGCCTACATTGATATATGTTCAATATAATTTTATTATATGTTTAAATATTATGACTATAATAAAATTTCATGTCTTTAGAATTCAATTTTTATAAAATTTCAATACCTTTATTTTATAAGGCCTACCTGAGCAGAATAGATAGGCTTTGAGAAGTTTATTGTTACAGGTAAGTAAGCCTAAGGCTAGATAGTTAAATGCTCTTGCTCATAAGGTTAAGCATATTTAAGTGTCAGAGCTAGAATTGATTTCTTCTAAGCTGCAGTCCAATGAGGATGCCATTGTACCGTGTTGCCTTATGTCTTAAAGCCAGAAGAACACAGTTCTCAAAGTGTATTCCTTAGATTACTACTTGGAGGACGCTATAATATCTATTATGATTAGCTAAAATATTGAAATAATTGAGGAAAAATATTTCATACTATTCACTTTCTACTGTACATCTCTGGAGAGCCACTACAACACACATACATGCACACACACACAATTTTCAACTTTAATTAGCCTAGAATTTTAAAAACTTGCTTATTAAGGAAATCATTTTTGCTTAGCATCTTGGAGCTAGTTTTTCAAATTTGTTTAAGAAAATCGGTCAGTTATAACGCATGAATTCTTGTAATCAAATCTATTAGTAGTAATATTTATGTTGTTTCAGCCAAATATGCACAATTAAGTACTAAATTCACCCAATTATATATCAAATTTCAGAGCATAAATGTATGCTTAAAATCTGAAAAAAAACAATTTAATGAAATTAAATAATAATTTAGGGTATAACAATAATATAACCACCATGGCTATTACTAATACTAATTATAAAGTCACACCATATAAGTGCAAAACATATTTAATACATAATTTAAAAAAATAGTTTATTCTGAGCATCTAAAAACATGTGAAGTAGAAATTTTTCAAAATAAATAAAATATAGATACAAAAACTATTATTGTCAGTTTTTTGAATGTTCCTTTTTATCTATACACACACACACATACTCATACACACATTTAAACATTAATTTAGTATAATAAGTAGATAGTCTCATGCCCATTGTTTAATTAATTCACTCATTCTGCCAATATTTAGAATGTATTAATTTAGTCCAAAGTACAGTGTTATATATTATATCAACATTAGCATTTTCTTCAAGTTTTTTTGAAGTGTTAATGATGGCAATATAATACATAGGATTTTGTTTTCCTGCCTGCCCTTTATTATACATTATAACTATTTTCTGAATTTGAAGCCATCTTTAATGTCCTGTCATATTTCATTACTAAATGGATCAACATTGCTACTCTCTGAAAGTTGGACACATTGACAGAATTTGCAACTTTGGCTGTGATTAATTCAACAAAAGCATGGCTCCTATTTTCTTTCTTCCTCACCACTACCCCCTAAAATATTTCAGTACCTTCCTATTAGGTAGACTGAGGACATGACTCCTGAAATGGCCCCAAAGGTCACACATGACCAGGCCCTGACTATTCTAAACTTTGTTCTTTAGTCTTCTTTTTAGATTATCAAACATTCTAAACTCTTTCACAATGTCTTTAAATCATCTTTCCCTCTACCTGAAATGACCTCCTCCCAACTCTCTCGATAGCCATCTCCTTTTCATTTTTAGTTCTCAGCTTAAATGTACTTGAAATGCAGAGGACACATTGGATGAGAAGATGAGTAAACATTTATGAACAGGTCCTGTGTTAAACTAAGGACCCTCACTGTACCCCTAGACTCCCAGCTCCACCTAATGCACCGCAAACAATTGAATTGTTTGTGGTTTTCTTCTATGCATCCCAGATAACAAATCATGGAAGATATACAACAACACAGCTTTGAAGGTAGAATGAATGGTTAAATAAATGGATTCATGGATGACTGAATTATGAAGTATTTGCAGAGGGAAAATTGTTTTTATACAGACTTGAACTCTATAATGGAAATGAATCTAGTCAAGGAAAGAGCAATCACATAATATTGTCATCAGTAAAATAAAAAATAATGCTAACCTTTTGGACAACACAGCCTTTTACTGCTTGTCTTTCTAAACACACCTATTTTTCTTTATATATGTTTTATGAGCAATGTTCAACAACATTTTAAGGATCAATTATCAGAGTATCTATATGAAATAAAACACATATAGTTAAGAAATTATAAAAAGTATTTAAAATCCCTCCTGGTTATGAGACAAAGTGGTAAACAAAATTAGTTTCTCATTGATTTCTTGGTTCCATCACATTCCTTTAAATCTTTCTGATGGAAATCAATAACATATTAAATGTACAGGGATATTAGATAGCTTAATTTCAGAAGAACCACTAATCAATAATTTTAATGGCTTACAGTCTTAAAGTTTTCAATACAATAGTATTTCAACATTAATATCACAATGTTGAAACTATCTCACTGCTCTTGCCCATGATGTACAGCTCCCTGCGAGCCTTACTGGGCTCTGTGTGTGACTGTTTTTGTGTGCATGTGCACGTGAGTGCAAAAGGCCAAGCAATGAGGGAAAGAAATATAATTTATAAATTCTTAGGCTATGATTTTTAAAACAGCCTGGCTTTGGTTTTCAATATTTGAAAAACACCAAACATTAAGGTTTTTAAAATTTTGTTTAAATAAACAGTATTTCTTTTACAATTCATTTGTTATGGGAATAGCAGGTAGGAGGATACACTAAAACATAATTGTCATCAATACACTTTGCAAGTAAAATACTTATTATTACTATTCATGTCAAAGAAGAAAATGGCTGTTTTTGATGGCCCATTTAAAATTTAAAATATCAAACTAAATATTTATAATTCAAATTTTAAAATTATGTCTTTTAGAATATACCAACTTTTGCTTCTCCTAAAGTTTACTTCTCCTAAACTTCCACTAAAACATCCATAGATACTGGGAGGAAGAAATCACGGGAGAATAATACATATGAATGACATATAACCTGGTGCCAAATCTAAGAATTAATTTTCCAAACTACAATGCAGTGAGAAATAGGTTTAGCAGGGCTGCACATGTTATGATTTGCAATTAAATTGTCCTTTGGAAAGACATTTTAAAAATAAAAGAAGGGTTGGGAAGGAAGGAGGGATTGAAGAAAGGCTATATGGAGAGAGGGACAGAAAGGAAATAAAAATGTATCTCCTATCTTAATCAGCAAAGGGGACGGGGGCATAGGTCTCTTAGGGGAGATGAAATTAATTTTAGAAAAGATGAATGGGCCTTTAGAAGAACAGATGGGAGGTATGACAATTTGTGACACAGTGTGTCTTGGTATGGGATCAACCGACTTCTGGTACCTTTCTTATGACAAGTCAATCTTCCCTGATTGAGAAACTTCCCAAAACTGATTGATGACAACTGAGTTCCTTTTGGAGGATCTGTCTTTAGATAAAGGGAATTCAGAGATATCATCTCCATGCATTTTCTATTTTACAAGTGCTTACTGCTCAAAATAATCAATATACCAAAGTGGCATATTTTTGGTTGCATATCCTCAAGTCCTAGGTCCTGTATTTGAGGTGGCATATTCAGCACCTTTCACATGCATCTCAATTTTGATAGATGATTCTAAACTGCTTTTCATGAGGGTATAATGTAGGCAAATGCCTCCTTTAAGACACTGTGTTATTAAACTTTTAGATTTTTGCAAAAACATTTGGGAAAATTTTGTATCAATGTGGTTTTACTATATGATGTTCTGAGTAAATCTGATCATCTTGTCCAATGCCTATGAGTTATTTGCATTTTTTATGTGAATTTACAGCATTTACTACTTATGTGCTTGGGTGACTGAGTTTTTATACGTTAAGAGTAACTGTACATATTTTAGGGAGATTGGTTTTTTGAGGTTTATATCAGACAAAAGTAGGTTTTTCCAATTTCTCACTTGTCTTTTGACTTTGCTTTTGATGATTTTCCCCATAAAGACTTTATATTTGTAAGTGGTTATATTTATCCATCTTTATTCCATGACTTCTCAATGGAATCTCAGGGAGAGAGCCTTCTTTACTCCAAATGCTTAAAATAATTATTTCACACACTTAGAACTTTGATGGTTTTATTTATTTTTTTGGTATATTTTATTGAGTATGCTATTACATGTCTCATCCCCACCCCCCATATCCCCTCTGCCTTGCACCCTATCCCATCATCCCCACACCTCTTAGTCCATGTCCATGGGTTGCACACACCAGTTCTTCGGCTTCTTAATTTCCCACACTCTCCCAGCCTCCTCCTGTCCACTTTATTTTTTGTCAAAATTTTCCCACCAACATTTTCCCCAGTCCCACCCACCCTCACCTTCCACTCTCAATCCTTTCCCCATTTACCTTTGTCCATGGGTCCTTTATGCATGTTCCTTGATGACCTTTCCTCTCTCCTTCCCCTGTCATCCCACTCTCTCCTCTCCTCTGCTTAGTATCAATTTTTTTTCAATGTTGCTGGTTATTTTGTTGATTAGGTTCCACTTATAGGTGAGATCATATAGTATCTGTCCTTCACCACCTGGGTTATTTCACTTAGCATAATGCTCTCCAGTTCTATCCATACTGTTGTGAAGAGTAGTAACTCCTTCTTCCTTTCTGCTGTGTATTATTCTATTGTGTAAATGTACCATAGTTTTCTGAAGCACTCATTTACTGTTAGGCACTCCTGCACCAGCACTGCAGGTTGCTCCTGCACTTGGCTATTGTAAATTGTGCTGCTATGAACATCAGGGTGCATAGGTTCTTTAGAATTGGTATTTCCGGATTCTTAGGGTATAATTCCAGCAGTGGAATTGCTGGGTCAAAAGGGAGTTCCATTTTTTGTTTTCTGAGGAAATTCCAAACTGTTTTCCACAGTGGCTATACCAGCCTGCATTCCCATCAACAGTGTACTAGGGTTCCCTTTTCTCCATATCTCGCCAGCACTTACTGTTTGTTGATTTCTTTATGATTGCCATTCAAACCAGTATGAAGTGGTATCTCTTTGTGGTTTTAATTTTCATCTCTCTGATGGCTAGTGATGCCGAGCATCCTTTCATATGTCTCTGGGCCTTGTGTATGTCCTCCTTGGAGAAGTGTCTGTTCAGGTCCTTTGCCCATTTTTTAATTGGATTATTTGTCCTCCTAGAGTGAGTCATGTGAGTTCTTTATAAATTTTGGAGATCAAGCCCTTGTCCAAGATATCATTGGCAAATATATTTTCCCATACAGTTGGTTCCCTTTTTGTTTTGATGATGTTTTCTTTAGCTATGCAGAAGCTTCTTATTTTGATTAAGTCCCATTTATTTATTCTTTGCTTTTTGTCCCTTGCTCTAGGGGGCATATCTGTGCAAACATTGCTGCATGGAATATCTGGGATTTTCATGCCTATGGGTTTCTTGGTGTTGTGACATATATTGATCTCTTTTATCCATCTCAAATTTATTTTTGTGTGCAGTGTCAGTTGGTGGTCAAATTTCATTTTTTGCATGTAGGTATCCAGATCTCCAATTTGTTGAAGAGACTATTTTTATTCCATTTTATACTTCTGCCCTCTTTGTTGAATATTAATTGGCCATAGAGACAAGGGTTTATTTCCAGGCTCCCTATTCTGTTCCATTAATTTATGTGCCTGTTCTTATGCCAGTACCAGGCTGTTTTGATTACAGTGGTTTTATAATATACTTTGATATCAGGCATTGTGATTCCTCCTGCTTTGTTCTTCTTTCTCAAAATTGCTACAGGTATTCAGAGTAATTTGTAGTTCCAGATAAATTTTTGAAATGTTTGTTATATATGTGTGAAATATGTCATCAATAATTTAATAGGGATTGCACTGAATCTATAAAGTGTTTTCAATACTATGGATATTTTGATGATGTTAATTCTTCTCATCCATTAACATGGTATATGCTTCCATTTATTTGTGTCTTCCTTCATTTCTTCAGTGTTACGTGGTTTTCTGAGTACAGGTCTTTTACCTCATTGGTTAAGTTAATTCCTAGGTACTTTATTTTTCTTGTTGTTATAATAAATGCTATTTTCCCCTGGTTTCTGCTTTTGATATTTCATTGTTGGTATACAAAAATGCCTTTGATTTCAGACTATTAACTTTGTTTCCTGCTGTTTTGCCAAATTAGTTTATTAGGTCGAGTAGTCTTTTGTTGAGCCTATTGGGTTTTCTATGTACACTATCACATCATTTGCAAACAATGACAGTTTTACTTCCTCCTTTCCAATTTGGATGCCTTTTATTTCTTATCCTTGCTTTATGGCTATGGCTAGGACTTCTGATAGTATGTTGAATAGAAGTGGTGAAAGCAGGCATCCTTGTCTTGTTTCCAATCTTAGTGGGAAGCTTTTTATTTTTGCCTGTTCAGTATAATGTTTGCTGTTGGTTTCTCATATATAGCCTTTATTATGTTGAGGTTTGCCCCCTCTCTTCCCACTTTGCTGAGTGTTTTTATCATAAACAGGTGCCGTACCTTATCAAATACTTTTTCCACATCTATTGATATGATCATGTTCTTTTTGTTTTCCTTTTGTTTATGTGAAGTATTACAAAGAGGGGGAAGTTCATAGCAATACAAGCTGACCTGAAAAAGATAGAAACATTTCAAATAAGCAACCTAACACACCTAGAAGAACTAGAGAAACACCAACAAGTAAAGCCCAGAGCAAGCAGAAGAAAGGAAATAATCAAGATCAGAGCAGAATAGAGACTAAAAGAACAATTCAAATCATCAATAAATCCACAAGCTGTTTCTTCGAAAAGAGAAACAAAATTGATAAGCCTTTAAGCAGATCCATCAAGAAAAAAAGGGAGAGAATGCAAATAAATAAAATCAGAAATGAAAGAGGAGAAATTACAACTGATACCAAAGAAATACAAAGGGTTGTAAAAAATTATTATGAACAACTATATGCCAAGAAATTTGAAAACCTGGGTAAAATGGACAAATTTCTAGAAAAATATAATCTTCCTAAACTGAATGAAGAAGAAGCAGAAAGCCTGACCAGGCCGATAACATCTGGTGAAACAGAAGCAGTAATCAAAAAACTTCTGGCACACAAAAGCCCTGGGCCAGGTGGTTTCACAGGAGAATTTTACAAAACACTTCAGGAAGAGCTAACACCTGTCCTTCTCAGACTATTCCAAATAACCCAAGAAGAGGGACGCCTCCCAAATTCTTCTTATGAGGGCAACATCATCCTAATTCCAAAACCAGATAAAGACACAACAAAGAAAGAAAACTACAGACCAATGTCCCGATGAACACAGATGCTAAAATGTTCAACAAAATATTGGCAAACCAGATCCAGCAACCCATTAAAAAGATCACCTACCATGAGCAAATGAGATTCATCCCAGGGATGCAAGGATGGTACTAGATTCACAAATCAATAAAGGTTTTATTTATTTTTTAAAATTTATAATTTTGATCCATTAATAATTGCCTTTGGTGAAAGAAGCATTATTTGTGAAATTATCCAACTCTCCAAACTTCCTACACATTCATTCGATATGCCAATTAATGTTAAATTCCTATATTTATTTGTGCATCCGAGGATTATTGTTCTATTGTTCTTATTTTCTATTCTTATACCAAAATCATAGAATTTTATATTACTCTATATAACATGTTTCAATTTCTGCTAGTTTTATGACCACTCTCTATTCTTTGTTTTCTTTGAAGAGTCTCCCTAAGTATATTTGTTTATTCATTTCTTGCCATATAAAACAAAATCAAATAATATAATTAAAATAACCCCCACTGACATTTTATCAGGATATGGTTAAGTTTATAAATTAACAAAAGGAGGATTTGTTTTATGATGATTGGAGTCTTCCTGAACATTATAATAAGGTATCTCCTTTATTTAATGTATATTTTGTGCCAATAAAAAAAATTTAAAATTTTAATTTATCTAGTTCTTGGGCATTTCTTAGTTTTATTCTTATTTTATGTAAATATGCACATACTTTCATTTTGGTGAAAATTATTTTGTGTGTATGTATGTACAAGTAATTAACATTTATATTTAAATGTTCGTAGTTGATAAAAAAGAAAATGAATCCACAAGCATAGTGTTTCTTCTCTCAATGATCAAAGCAAAAAATCTAAAGAGTCGATTTTCTTTCTCCTTATCTCTCTAATGTGTTCATTTCTTGCCACATTTTTTGCCAATCCCCTGATTTCAGCTTTTACCATCTATTTCCTAATCCCATCATAGAAGACCTCTGGTAATTTTCAAAGTGTTCCAACTATATCCTTTCTTGTCAACCCTCTTCTCTTCTTTACACAGAACTATTGAAAACCAAAGTTTAATTGTATAATAACTTACATAAAAGTTCTTTGCTTGTTAAATAAAATAATAAATTCTGAACATGGCTTTCCAGGACAGCATGATCTAGTCTCTGAGAAGCCTTCTGCTTTCATCTCATGAAACTTCTTCCCCAATTTCTACTGCCAAGTTTTGTTATTGTTTTTTAGTTTAATTTTGATATTGCCGATTTGTGATTCCTCTTCTTTCTTAAGACCTTTCACATTCTGTTCTTTTTGCCCAGGATGCTTTCTCACCTCTTATCTATTTAATTCTCATCTATTTTTCTGCTATCATCTCAATTGTCACTTCCATGGCTAAGTTTTCCCTGACTCTTCCCCTAAGACTAGATCTGGGTCTACTTGTTTTAACCCCCATAATCAAAAGTTTGTACTTATAGCAAAAGTTAATTGAGATCCTAAGCCACAAATAGATTTCTAAGTATGTATTTTATCACAGAATATTTTATATTTAATAAAAAGAGGACTTTTTGAACTTAGATTTCAATTCTCATCATATCACTCTTGAGCATACAAAAAAAAGGGGGGGTGTAAACTTAAGTTAGATATTAACTTCATAGTCAGAATTCAAGTCTTCTGAATCACTTTTTGACTCAGAATCATCAGTGTCAAGTTTTTTAATGCAATAGCATGCTATGGGCCATCAAGATCACTGGTGATGCAGCAGCTCTTAAAAGAGTGTGACATCATTGCATTTTGTTCAATGTCAGCAAGGAATTTCTGATAAGCTGATGTTTAACACCTTGAGGATAGTCTGTTGGATACGTAAGTCCATCTTGCCAGCTCCTCGTTGGTTTGAATTATTTTCATCTAGTCTTAGCTATTTGAAATTTTAATCTGATATCAACTCCATTGCTTGCTGTGCTACCCAGCCTCAAGCAAAATAGAGCTTTGAACTTCTAGATATCTTACCTCTTTAAATTTAATTAAGCACATCTTTGTTAATTTGCAAGGAAATATGAAATTGTAATTATTCTTCCAATGACAAATATGTCCTTTAGTGATATCAAACTCACTCTCTGATGTTTGAGTGCCATTATTTTCTGAGGACCCAAGTATATTAAAATGTGAAAATGTATATATATCATAGTTGATAAAATAAAACATTTTTTAATCTACAAAGTGAATGAGGATTACTCCATTATAAGAGAATAAATCTAAAAGATCAAGAAATGAGTAAGAAAAAGGCAGATAAAGCTAAATGTTATATTAAGATGAAAAATGAAATAATGCAGCATGGTTTTAATTCTTTTTATTTTTATGTGGTTCACAAGAAAAACTCTTATTGCTGAATGCTTACTGATTGTAATCCAGATATAAATGTTCTTAAGTGGTGGTGAGTAAATTTCAAATCTCTAAATCACTGCAGAATCTCAATTGTCTTTCATTATGCACTAATGAATGACTTGAATATGGTGTTAGTTGCCTTCATCCACTAGTGCCCTTCTTCGGTAAATAATGGCTGGAGTAGAGGAAGATTTTCTTTCCAAATCCCTGAGTCTCATGATTTCTTTCCTGGGACCCTATGCCTTGTCATGCCTGTCAATGTGAAAATAAAGTTCAGCGATTTACACAAAATATCTCAATACTAATCCCAAAAAGAAGAAAAAAAGCTTTCCCTTACCTATCAATGTAAAAAATTATAAAATGAAGGAATCAACTTCACTCTGATTAACATTTCTTAAGTGATATACCGCTGGGCATGTAATGATCACACAACATTGAAGCAAGGCAAGGACACAAGCCACCCCTCTTTAAGCCTCAGCTTGTAGCCATGAGGGTGTTTGAAAACATAAGAGAAAGGAGGGCAGGGATAGTGATTTCAGCAGCATTGAGGATGCAGGGGCAGTACATCCCCAGACTTCAGGCAAGGGCACCCATGGGCCTATAAGAGGCAGAAGTTAATACTTCCTGTAGTGGTTTCAGTTTTCTCTAAATATTTTTGTTCAACATTTTAATTGCATCTATCAAAATGCTCAGTACATCATAAGTATGATTCCATGTGGAATGAGTTTTAAGATTGGTTGAGATAAATTTTAAACATTTTATCTCTGATCACATATTAAGACATCTTGGAGAACTAAAATGTTTAAAACAATATGAAACTAATGTAAATATTTATAGATGATACTATAATGTAATATATAAAAGTGAAAGACCCCCTGGTTTATCTTGAACTTGAAATTTAGGAAAAAATAAAGTATAACAATGTGGAAAGAGAGCTGGAAAAACATTGGCTAATTGGAGAAAAATAACATAATTGAGGTCAGTTTATAGAAAATAATTTTGCAAATAAATATAATAGGTGTAATAAGATAAAATCATAGGTCCAGTAGAAGAAAAATAATTATTATGTCCTGAGAATATGCAAGTTTATTTAGATAAACATCAAACTACTTTCATATTTATCTTTTGTTTTTTCAAGATTATTTTATGTTGAGGTATAATTGACATATGACAATATGTTAGTTTCAAGTATACGGCTTAAAGATACAATATTTATATATAGTGTAAAATGATCACCGTGATAAGTATAGTTAACACCCATCACTACACAGTTACAAATTTTTTTTACTTATAATGAGAACTTTTAAGATTTACTTTCTTAGCAATTTTCAAATATGAAATACAGTATTATTTACCATAAGCATCATGTTATACATTATACCCCCTTGATTATCTATTTTATTTTATTTATCATTTTATTTTATTATTTTATTTTATTTTATTTTATTTTATTTTATTTTATTTTATTTTATTTTATTTTATTATGTTTTTATTCCACACTGGTGAGTTTATTGTATTTTTTCCCTTACCATTTATCCCCAACACCCTCTTCCATCTCTTCCCCATTGAAATCACCACCTTGTAGCCCATGTGCATGAGTTCTTTCTTTCTCTCTCTCTCTTTCTCGTTTTTCCTTTCTAACTAACAAGCAAAATAGAGATAGACTCATAGAGAGCAAGCATACTGACAGCTCTGGGGTGGGGGATGGGTAGATAGGAGAGAGCAAAATAGGGGGAAAAAAAGGAAAGAACCCGTGACTTATTTTATAACTAAAAATTTGTATATTTTGACCCCTATTACCTATTTTGCTGCTCCCCACCTTCTGTCCCCCACCTTCTGCCCCCACCTTCTGCCAACAACTACTGGTCTGTTCTCTGTATCTGTAAGTTCTTCTTTTTTAATTCTACACATAAATATGGTCCGATGATATTTGTCTGTCTTTGTCTGACTTATGTCATTTAGCATAATGACCTCATGGTCTATCCACGTTGTCACAAGTGGCAAGGTTTCATTCTTATTTATCATTGAATAATATTTCATATATATGTATATATTCACATTTTCTTTATCCATTTATCTATCAGTGAATGTAAGTGGTTTCCATGTCTTGAGTATTATAAATAATGCTGCAATAAACATGTGGATGCATATATTTTTTCTTTTACTTTATTTTTACTGTTGACACTATGTTTTTGTTTTCCTTTGGTAAATACCCAGTAGTGAAAATTCTGAATCACATGATAATTCTATTTTTAATTTTTTTAAGGAACCTCTACACTCATTTCCATAGTGACTGTAACAATTTACATTCCCGCCAACAGGGCACAAGATTTCCCCTTTCTCCGCATTCTTGCCAATAATTGTTATTTCTTATCTTTTTGATAATAGTCATTCCAACAGATATTACAATTGTAATTTCATATAAGCCTATTTATGATATAAAATACATAGAATAAAAATCATGTGTTAAAAGTGAACAATTTAGCAGTTTTTAGTATATTCAGAGAATTGCACAAGTATAGACACTATGTCATTGCACAATATTTTCATAATCCCATTAACAGTTATTCTTCATTAACCCTTTTTTATAGCTGAATACTATTCCATTGTCCATATATATCCTATCTGTTCATCCATCTATCAATTAATGGGCAGTTAATGGGGTTGTTTCCACTATTGCCTGTTATGAATGGTGATGCTATAAACATTTATATACAAGTTTTTGTGTGGTCGTACATTTTGAATTTCTTGGGTAAATAAATAAATAATTGTTGAATCACATGGTAACTTTATGTTTAAATTTTTAAGAGACTGCCACACTGTCTTCCTAAGCAGGCTCTGAATCATGTTACATTCTTACCCGCAATGTAATGTTAATGCCACTAAGCAATAACTTATTTTTGCTCTTTTTATTGAAATCAATAATACAGGTCACTTTTTGTGCATATTGAAAGGTGTTGTAAAGGATTTGGATGAAAAAGTTAACTATTATATTACAATAAAGTTTGAATATTATCTGTACATTTATATAACTACACTGTTGCTATTTCCATGGAAATTCTCTAATAGGTTGTATTGAAAGTAATTATCCAAGTGATATTAAAAAATAGAGGTATTTATTGAAGAAGATACAAGAAACATTGTACCTAGGACAATGATGCCTCAGTCCCGTTCAGAGTAGGTACCTTGGGACCTCACACAGTTCTTCCAGTGTCTCTTCCATTATTCCAAAAACTGTAAAAACCCTTTGTTGGAATCATCACCAGCTGCCCCATCATATTTTCCTGAATCTCATTGATGGTATGAATTCTCTTCTCTTTCAAAGATGATTTTAGTTTTGGGAAAAGCCAGAAGTTGCAGGGCACCAAATCTATGCTGTATGAGGACTGAGTCACCTGGGTGATTTGATGTTTCACCAAAATCTCTGTACGAGACATGATGCATGGGAAGGCATGTTGTCATGATGAAGCTATCAATCATCAGTTGCTTATAGCTGTGGCTGTTTTGGTCATATTACATCTCTCAACCAACAAGGAACATTGAGGTAGTATTCCTTATTAATTGTTTGGACTGAAGGGGCATGATGGACAACACCTTCCCAATCAAAAAACCCAGTCATCATGGTCTTGATCTTGCTGCAACTTTGGCATGCCTTCTTTGGGTATGGAGAACCAGGTGACTTCCACTGGGACTACTGAGCCTTCGTTCCTGCATCTTTGCCATAGACACTGGATTCACCTCCAGTTATGACCTTCTTGAGGAAATTTGGTTCCTTCGTAGCGGTTTGAATCAGGTCATTAGCAACTGCAGCACGATGTTCCTTCTGCACTAGTGGCAGAGGCATGGAACAAATTTTCCCACTACATGTTTTATGCCAAGATCCTGCACCAAAATCTCAGACACAGTAGTTTTTCAATCCCCAGATCACCTTCTAATTCTCCCACTGTCAGTCACTAATCTTTGTTGATTGCAGCCCATAAACATTCAACATTCTCAGGCATTCTTTTTGTTGTAGTCCTTCCAGAACATGGATCATTTTCAACAGGTTCTCAAACACCTTTGAAGCATTTGTACCACACTTTTATTTGCTCTGCATTCATTGCATCAGCCTCCAAAGCTTTCTGAATCATCCAAATAGTTGCTGCAGAGGAATGTTCAAGGATAATGCAAAATTGGATGCAGATTCGTTGCTCTTCTCAAGTCATTTTGAATGTGACAGCCACACAGTACACATGCCCACTCGACAGCATCTACCGCCCCCACTGACTAGTACAGTAAAGTTGTCATTGTTGATGCACGCACATTCCAGTCCACTTTCCGTGGTTGCCAGGTTACACTGATGTTGCACAAACCGTTCTTGTTATATTAACAATGGCTGGACTTTTTCTGGATGAGCCTCACACATGCTAACTTATTCCTTCATTTCTAATATTGTTTGGTTAACATATTTTCCATTTAAAAATTATAATGATCAAATCTTTAATATTTACCATACTCAGAACATTTGTCTTAGGCCAGGTATTATGCTACTAGCTTTCTATATATGTCTTTATATAATTTCTCAATAAACCTAAGAGAGAGTTAATATTATTTGACCTAAAAATGCGAGTTTTTTAAATTAAATAACATCAGCAGGTAAACCATGAGCAAACCCAATCGCAAACAAATATATATCAAAATTTTGTAATTCATTGTAACACATGTTATATATTCATTAAAATATGGTCATATTTAATGTTTGTATGTTATTCTGTGACTTTGTTTTAAATCATAGTGTACTCTTTACATATGAACAAAAATGGAAAGTTTTTGTTTACCTTGTATTGAAAACCAAATGCACCACATTTTCTCTGATTATTGACACATGCAATGACTTGGATGGATCTCCAAAACACTATGCTGCATAAAAACAAGCCAACAATTAGGTAAAGCCATAAAATGTGGCTAATACACAGAGAGAAAAGATATAACAAACCCATAACAAGCCAATTTTAGTATAGCATTAACTTCTAACCAGTTTTATGCTATTGTTACTATTTATTTTGCACGATGTAATGAAAATGGCTTTTATTTGTCATTTATTAAAAGTGACACATGAAAAAACCCATCTCCAGTAGTTACATATTGTATGGTTCCATTTATATATTTTCGATGTGACAATTTTTAGAAATAGAGGACAAATCAGAGGTTCTTGGGAGACACAGACAAGAAGTGTGGTAGGGGAGGGTAGAGGGAATGGATGTAAAGGGGTAGCTGGAGGGATCCTTGTAATGCTGGAACTGTTTCAACATCTTGATTCTGGTGACGAATACACAAGAGCCTATACATGTGTTTAAAGTGTACAAAACTTAATACATATGAATGCACGCACACATATACACACATAAATGAGGTAAAATCTTAATAATATATTGGCTGATTGTCAGTAATCTGGTTGTTAACATTGGGGAAATAGTAAAGGGCACATGGGATCTGTCTGCATTATTTCTTATAACTGCATATGAATCTATAATTATGTCAAAAGTCTCAATTTAAAAAGCTAGCATATGAAAGATATATAAAATAAAAATCAAACAATTTGTATTACAAAAACAGTGACTCAAACTGAAAACTTCAAAACTAGTGCAATTAAAATGAATTGAAAAGACAACTGCAATGTTTCCTACAACCTTTAATTATTATTAGTGGTGAGAACATTGGTGTCCATCCTGGCTTAATACAAGTCATTGATACAATGTTCCTGATGCATTCAAACATGAATCCTAGACATTTCAGGATGAAGCTAGATCCTGAATACCTCAATGAATTATCCATTTTTTTATGTGTGATTAAATATGCTATTGGACTCAATCACTTTCTGGCTAGCTCATATCTTGACCCATTTGAGGACAATATTTCTATAACCTTCAAAAAATAATAAATATATATAGAAATTTTCCTCAAACCCATCACTTTTGGGATTCCACAATGTCATGCTTTTTTTGATTTGTATCAGTGAATGGAGCAACTTTTTAATTTAAAAAAAATAGATGACACTGAAATATTTGCAGAATGAGACAATTTGAGAAAGGCTGACAGTAAACTTCACTTAGGCCATAAACAAATAGGGGCTAAGGACTAGGATGAAGTGTTGGAAAGAGAAAGATGGTAAAAGAGAAAAATAAACAGTAAGGGAGAGAGATGTTAATTAAGTCACAGAGATCTGATTATTGTTTATGCTAACATTCACCAATTTTATGGTTATTATGGTTATTTTTATCATTATTATATTTGTAATTTGACATTCAGGTGAAGCAAATTGCATTATTCAAAATCTTTAGTTAAAAATTATCAGTTTTTAATGTTCTATTATGTTTTGATAAATCTTTGCTGTATAATGGTATTTGAGAGTTATAGATTTCTGGAGAGAAGCTAGAAAACAAAACATGGTCTCAGTCGCAGCATAAAAGCAAACAAAAAACCCCACAAAATTTCAAAGACTACAAATCGCAATTACATCTTTAATTAAAAGTGAGGTTTTGATTCTCCTCTACCACCTACCAGTTATTGAATGTTCACAGAAATACAGCTAACCCAAATTTAATTAATGAGCAACAAAGAGATATTCACTAAAGAGCTGGCACCACGATAAAGCCAGGAGCATTTATCAGCCCTAAGTAGGCATTGGTTATTGCCTGTTGATGCTCTTTTGTTTATCCAGCCACTTCTAAAATGGGTTTGTGATGCTTTTTCTGACATTTGGTCATGTTACTAGATTGAAGAGTGTTTCTTTATTTCATCTTTTAAAGAATTTTAGCTGTGATATAACAATGACGGATTGTCTGATATGTTCCCTCAGTAATTTAGTTACTGCTCCATTTCTGTGAATCACAGCCAAGTAATTAATCTTTTACCTAGGAGACAGTACTGGTGATGTTAATAAAACTCAGGAACAGAAATACATTTATATAAGAGAAAGCACAGGAAAGACCTGTTTTAGGGTATTATTAAAAGAGGATGTTTTGGCAGGCATGAAGAGAAATAGAAGCCTGATATCAGTATATGAAATATCTTATTACTGGTTAATAGCAGTGTATGGAAGACACATGGAGAGCAGTATTTAGCTCAGAAAAAAATATATATATATTTTTACCTAGCAAATATAAAATTGGAAAAACATTCATTAGCTTGTCTGCTCCATCTAGTGCCTTCACTCATATGCCTTTTCAAGGGGTTGGAGGCATATTCCATAGACAGGGCAGTACCTCTTTTTCCAAGATATACATTATTCTAATTAACTATTCGTGAGGAAGGTGAAGGGATATAGGCATGCTCATTTTGAACATACTGGCTCAGGGAGAAAATTTCAGTAACCTCTGGTATTTTAGCTGTTCAAAATAAAGTGACTTTGTGAAAGTGTTTGATTTGCATATCCTGAATGATGGAAGGGAAATAAGTTTTGACATAATTCTTAGGCAACCTGTATATATTTTAAAAACCTTCCATTATTTTTGAAATGGCAATTTTTAACACATGTAAGTCATTATCTTGACTAGAAACAGAGACAACAGCAATATCATATAGGTCCACCAAAGCTTATTTTTCTAAAAATCAATGCTAACACCATCTTGAGAGTTGAATGGAAACACAGAGATTATAAAATATAACATAGAAATGTATCTTTTCCTAATGTGTATAATAAGCAATGGCATAGGATGCCAAAAGAGGTGGATAAGAGGTAAAGACTTTATTCAGCTGTTAAGATATTTGACAAACCCAATTTTCCTCACTCATATATTGTAAGGCTTCATAAGAAATATTAAAACCAGTTGTCTTAACTGCTATTTAAAATAAGAAACATCAATATTTTCCTCTAGAATGTGTTGCCTTTTTTCTTTTTTTAACTTTGTAATGTCAATATCAGCTGATTCTTAAAGGCTCCAAACTGACTTTTTTATATGGTTGACTATAATTAGTTTTCTCCATAAAGTGTCCTTGATTTTGATCTTAAAGATTTAAGTAATGCATTGGGATTATGCCTGTAATCTGCCTAATTCCTTGCAGTGGGTTAAGTGTTTTAGACTGATATCAGGAGAATAGACTCTGGAGGCAGCTGTGATACCAACTAGTGAAGTTACAGAACAATCTTGGATTCAACTCCTTTATATTTATGAAGAGAGGACTTAAGGTAGGTGATTTCTAAGGTATCTGTTAGAACTAAAATTATAATATTTGAAGCATCTAATTTGAAGTGTTAAAAATATTTATCCAGTGTAATATTTCCCTATAAAGACCATTCATATTTAAAGTCCTGAGGCTCAAAAAAGAAATGTAAACTTTAAACATTACTTTTTCAATGTAATTGTCAAAAATATCAATAATTAATTTTTTAAAAAGTCATTTCTATACAAGTAGTGTTCATAAGAAAAATAATTTTTCATTCATTTTGAAATTAAACAAACAAATAAAAATAGTAATTTTATTATAACCATAGAACATATTTCAGACACAGGAGTCTTAGACTGTATATTCGAGCAAGTTAATTTGATAAAAAGAAGATAAATTTAAAAATAAAATTGGTAACTAGATTAGCATTTGATAATAGCAGCTTAATAACAATATTTTTTCTAATGAATTGATTGTTTTTAAAACATCTATTGGTTTAATTCAATTCAGTTTTCTTCTGTGCTTTTTAAAAAAAAAGTAAAAACTAACTTTGTGAATATACCCATAATCAATTAATTTCAACTTAAAATATAAACACTGATGATTGTTTTTATTTTCCCTCATTTTCTGTCAGAAATGAATATCTACTAAATCACCTTGATGAGATATTTACATCCCTTGTTAGTATCCTGCAAAATGATATCGTTGTTGTAATAGAAAGTGTTAGGGAAACAGGGAGAGAAGGAAAACAGGGAGATCATGTGACATGGGACATGATTTCTAGAGAATGCTGAAATCTTCATTTAGGTCCATATGCCTTAACTCTAATCTTAATTGCAGTCCAAGCTACTGTTCAGTGAAAGAAATGTCTTGTTGATGGAAAAATGGCTGTATAATCTGAAGGTATTCAGGCACTTCATTTCAGAAATCCTCACAATTTTCCAAACTAGTTTGTTCTTTTTGTACTTAATTGTCCATACGCAAAGTTCACCAATCCTCCAAGCTACAATCTTAGTCATTCTCTGTCAATTAGATCCAGATGGTAAAATTAAAGGCCCTTCACATCACGGCACAACAGTAATTTTAGTTCATCAAAGATTCTTACCCCATGCCGTTTTTTTCACAATTAATATTTAAGTTCCTGTTGGGCAAGTGCTTCATGAACAATGACATGTACTCTGTAGCGGGAGGATCCATCTTCTTGTCAAAGCTGATGGCGAAAAGAAAAGTAGTCCGTGGACATGATAATTACATAGTGCCTGTAAAGGTGGAAGGTGAGACAGGACAGATGGAAGGGAAGATGAAAGAAGCTCTCAGTGCCAGAGAATTCTGAGAACAACTTAAGTCCCAACTGTACTGCATTCCCTATGTCAAAGGAAAGCTAAAGAAAACAGAACTGTAGGGTTTACTATGATTTTTAAATGCAATTAATAGCAAGCCCGGGTATCATTTAGAGAGTGAAAGCTATGAGAGATCTAGAAATTCTTGAAAAATCAAGATCTCTCTACACACACACACACTAATATACACACCAGTTTAACTGTTAGGAAGCCATGGCTTTGAATACAGATATTTTTCATTGTTATTCTGAATTAGTTATTGTTTCTGAAGGGAAGGAAAAAAGAGTTTGCAGTTGCTAGAAAATATATTCTCCTATTAAATTGACCAGGAGGCATTTTCCTCTCCTTTAAATTATAACATCTACATTAATTAGTCATAATATGCTGAATTTTTCAGATGAGAGAGCAGTGACATTATCTCAATTCAGTCTTGCAACAAAAACATATGATTGGTTTTATCATTTCAATTTCAATTAGGAAAAAAGAACTCTAAAGAAATTTGGTGATTGATTAAAGATCCCATACTGTGTAAGAGATAGATTTGAGGTTTATATATATCTTCTGGCACCAAGTTAAACGTTCTTTTTCCCAAACAAAAACTACTTTCCAAATGCTTAAGAAAAGGTTATTCCATGTTTGTGCATTTAACATTGTGTTGCAGTGATGTTAAAAATAAGGGATAATGATAATCAGCCAAACAAAACAAGCTAAATATGACATCAGTCATAAGTTACAGAAAATACTGATGGTTTTTGTTTAAGATAGTTTTATAAACAAGAAAACAATATAATGATTTCAAAAATAAGTTATTTACTTATAAAATAAAGATAGTTTGAAATTTTATATGTTTTTAATGACAAAAAGAAAAAAGAACAATTATAAAATTGTCACGTAAAAATAAAATTTACTTGAAAAAAATTAAAAGATAAAACAGATTCTTAGTCTTTCATCGATTTCTTCAAGAAACAAAAGATTAAGTTGATTTTGCTGTTTTTCAGAATATGAATTTTTCTTTGTAATTTATTTATATTAACCTAACACTTTATTACTGAATGATTATCATAAAAATAGTGGTGGTGGTGGCAGTCATGATGATGAAGATAATGATAATAATAAGAAAGCTAACGATGCTAATAGGCATCTTTACATGGGCCAAGAATTGTGCATAAACTCACCAAACCAAGAGAAGTCACTATTCATATCTCCATTTTAATAAGCAGGCGAGGAGTTCAGAGATTGTCACCTAATCAGAAAGATGAATAGATTGTTCATCTCTCAAGAAGTAGCAGAGTTTAACTCAAACCCTTGATTGTGACTCTAGCATTTTCTCTTTTTCTGTGAATCAAGTTGTATGTAAAACAGAAACAAACAAAACTAAAATCACTTTACCCAATAATTATAATTGTCTGAACTAAAATAATTACAAAACTGATTAGCTAGAGTTTGAATAATTGGAATGTTATTTAAAATTTCTTCTATATTGTTTTATGTGAACAAGACATACCTATTACATAAAACACTCTTAATTATTTTTAAATTACATGGTTAATTAAAATTGCCAAAAGTATTTTGTACACCGCACTAGAAATGTTACCTTAAGAAAGTATCAGAATCATATTTTCCACCTGACTGTAATATCCTTCCACTTTCACTGGTAAAATCACTGTCACAACTTTTATTAATTCTTCAAGTCAGAGCCTAAGTTTCACTTCTCTTACAGTGTTTTCTAACTTCGCAGGAATACCTGTGTTATATTTTAGTTGTTATTACTCCCGTATATAAATCTTTTATGACATTGATCCCTTTTGTTGCTTTTTTCAACTACATTTCTGATTGTCTCCCCAACTACAGTATAAATCAGGGGACTCTGGGAATAGCAACTTTATTATGCATTAGCCACTTTCAGTGCTTACTCTGACGATTCCATAGTAGATTCCCAATTAATGTTAGCTAATGTATAATTTAGACAGCTATTCATAGAATGCATGCTCACAAAATAAGTATTAAGTTGAGATTATTTCTTATCTCTTAATTTCATTGTATTTTTATATTTTTTACAATATATTGTTCAAATTAAGATGTTAATAACTTTACATTTTGACTTTTCTACATTTCTTAGGCCTTAAATTCTTAAGAAACATACAAAAATTGAAGGGAGAAATTATATTTCAAATCTACAATTCTATTAACTAAAACCATAAGAAAGAACATGAGGACTTAATACTTATATGGATAATTCTATAAAAATGGGTTAACATTAGTTTTAGGTGTTTTTTGGTTATTTGGCTTTTACCCACAAGAGATATTAAATAAATATGCTCTGAAGAATGCAACTAATTTAATTTTGATGCATTTATTCTTTAATATTCTTTATACTCACATATAATTCACCTCCTTTCCAT